>JAQZBX010108291.1:0-10566 GCA_029593785.1 Cabassous unicinctus
TCCACTGAGCCACACCCGCTTCCCAAGAGTTTTTGACTTTACAATTTGTCACCTGAAGAGCTCACTTCAGAATGTGAGTGCAACCCAACTGTGAGACTCCACTGCACAGTCAGGTCTGGAATTCATTGGTTTGTTCATTCCACCCACATTGGGGCTAGATCCTGGTAGGAAGAAAGTCAGGGGCTTTTGGTGAACCCAGGCTGGGCTGCCTTTATCCCACTTAAAGCTCAGAGCAGACCTGGAGAGAGTAAAGAGGAAAAAGGCGACGTGCCTTGTCCTGGGACACTGACCAGTGAACAGCAGAGATGAGCTCTGACTCCAAAGGTGGCCTCTTTTACCTGTTGCATCCAAGGGGCCTCAGACTTGCACAGTGAAAGCTACAATACCAAGGAAGAAGTGACCAGTGCCTAAGAGGAATTCAGGGGCTGGAGGATTTAGCTCCTGCTCAGTGGACCCGGAGGAGGAGGAGTCACTGGGTAGAGCCTTGAAGAGCATGCAAAAATAGTCATTGGCCATGGGGAAAAGGCATGCCTAGAGGCAGGAGCAGCAGGCACTGGGCTTTTCTGCCGAGCCTCCGTTTCCCTTTCTCTTCAGACTTTAGCACCCTGATCTTTCTTTGGAAATCTGACTTTCTGCCTTTCTTCAGTGCATGTGGTTTGTATGGACCCCAACCTAGCTCTGGGATGACCATGTGACCTAGACCTGGCCACTCAAAGTGGTGCATTCCTCTGACCACAGTGATTGGTATAAGGATGGACACATGACCCAATCTGAGCCAAGAAGACTTAATTCCAGGATTCATTGGGCCTGCTGGGAAGAATTTGCTCCACTGAAGAAACTCTTGAGGGTAGGGTACTCCAGGGACTGCTGGCAGCCATCTAGCCACCATGTGAGGAGAGAGTCTGCCTGAGAATGAGACCATGAGAAAAGAGAGCAGGACAGAGAGGCAAAAAGATTAGGCCAGAGTTGAGGACATAGTTTGAGCCCCTGGATGCAGCTGTGCCTGAAGGCAACCCCATTCCTGGAATTAGGTGTAGTGCAAGCCAATAAATGCCCTTTTTTTTACCTAAACCAGATTGAATTGGGCTTCTATACATGGATAAACAGAGTGAGCACAAGAGGAGGGCTAGAAATACTAGTCTGAGAAGAGTTAACAGCTGAGACTACATAGGATGTTATTATTGAGCTAGGGACGTAGAAATCAAGATCATTTTGTAACCTCTTATTGAGCACAATTTACAGCTTGGTTGACCAGAAGGCAGGATAATAGAATCCTAAGCACTTTAGCAGATCTACTGTGGTTCAAACTCTCCTTCTACAGATGAAAAAACTGAGGCTCTGAGAGCAGAAAGGCATTGCCTGAGGCAACACGGAGAGCTAGTCGTCCCACAGAGAGCAGGTTGCTGAGGGAACAGGTCATGGATAGATGGGCTTGGATGTGGGGAAGGGGGTGGACTTAAATATTGGGCTGGGGAAAAGGAAGTGGTGGAGAAGGCACCCTGCAAGAGTCCTCGGGTTGAGCAGACAGTTGTGGGGCCCCACCTTCAGGGAACTGGCTTCAGAGTCTTGCTCCTCCATTTTACTAGCCAAAAGCCACTTCCATGTTTGAGGCCTCAATGCCATTGTTTTTATAAACAATGGGGATTCAGTCCTACATTTGCCAGGCTTGTGATTTGCCAGGCCCCAAAATGGTCTCTGAACTAGACAGACAAGGTCCTGGTCTTCAGGGAAATTCCGTTCCTGGTGAGGGAAGTCAGAAAATTTATAATTTATTATCTGCCTCCTTCTGTTATGGTGAGCGTTTCATGGGGACAGGGTGCTTGTCTGTTTTGTCACTACTGTGTCCCAAGTGCCTACTTCACTGCATGACACTTAGTAGGATTTCAATAAATATGCCTTGAATACATACAAATAAATAAAGTGATGAAGTGGTAAGTTGCACACAGTATGTTCTCAATGAACAGAAGAATCTCTCACCCTAGTTCCACATCCACAAATGCTTGGCAAATTCTGTTCCAGGCCAAGAAACACCCTCAGAGTTGGTGTTATCTCTAGCTACTAAATAATGTGATGGTCCTAGTAAAGCCAACAGGCTATGTTTGGGGAAAACCCTCCCCTCTCCTTTCCTCCTTTGGTTATAGTAATACTCCAGGAGAGATGGGGGGCAGGGGGTACGGGAGTTGGGAGCCTTCTGTTAGATGTTGAGCTGCTCCCAACATACTTTCAAACATTGGTTTGCTTTTGCCCAGTCTCCTTCGTAAGAGACATGCTTGCGGATGTGTTTTGAAAAATATTCCATATGCTAATGGAATGTCACCATCTGCCAAAGAAGGCGAAGCTGTTTTTAAAGGAAAAACTATTACAGAAATGAGGTATTCACAGAGGGGCACTAAAGAGCCCAAATGTCGCTGACCTGAGGCTGACCCGGGCTGCCTCGTGTTACCAACATGAAAAGAGAGTGAGAAAAGCTGAGGCCAATTAACTTCTCTCTCTCTCTCTCTCTCACCGACTGCCCCCCCCCTTTTTCTCCCTCCCCTTCTTGGAGACATGATGAAATTTCCTGAAACAAAAACTCGCAGCCCGTTCTATAAAATGCTTTCGCCTTTGGTGGAAAAAGCCCCGATGGTCCCTTTTATCTCCTCATTCCTGAGGCGCAGACCTGGCCCCCGTCTGTTTGTGCAGATGGGCTGCAGGGAAGGCTCCCAAGGACCAGGCAAGGGCCGAGCTGGGAAGCTGTTCCCGGGAGCCTGTTTGTTATTGCTGCCAGAGCCTTCACCATTACAGAGTGTGGTGCTGTCTTGGAAGAAGTGAGAAGCAGGATTAGGTGTCCTGCCGTATGATTCCTGGACAGGCATTGTTCTCCAGAGGCCCGGGGCAGCTTGGAGGCAAGCGTTTGGGAAAGAGGGTTTTCCAAGTTCTGGGAGTTTCACACAGGCCCTGAAAAGACTGCTTGTTATCACACCCCTACCTTTCCAGCTGCACCTTCTCCACCTTTGTCACTGGCTTGTCCTCCTGTGCCTTTTTTTCTTTTTTTAAGATACCAGGGCCAGGGATTGAACCCGGGACCTCGTATGTGGGAAGCCGAGGCTCAACCACTAAGCCACATTGCCTCCCCTGAGTTTGTTGTTGTTTTTTTTTTTTCCCCATTTGTTTTCTTGTTGTATTTTTGCTTTTAGGAGGCTCCGGGAACCGAACCCGGGACCTCACATGTGGGAAGCAGGCGCTCAACTGCTGGAGCCACATCCATTCCCTGTGCCCTGTTCCTTAATGTGCCGTTCCTTAGGATTCAGTGTTTGACCTTCTTCCTTCTGAAGCCACTTGCCACTCTCTTCTAACCAGCCCAAGTCAGCGCCACTTAAATGTCTCTCAGGCACCTCCAATGTCCAAAACCAAGCATGAGCAGCCTTTCCTCCCACTCTCCAGTTGCCCTCACCAGGTTCATTCCTACTCCAGGGTCTTTGCATTTCTGTTCATTCAGCCTGAAATATCTTTCCTCAGTTCTTTGTATAGTTGGCTCCTGCTTATCATTCAGATCTTGGCTCAGCTGTCCCCCAGGCCACTCCAACCCATTGCTCAGTTTAATCTTGTCACAATCTGAAGTCATCTTGTTAATTCATGGGTTTCCTAGCACTGTGATTATCTCTTTTCTCTGTTGGAGTTTAAGCTTCCTGAGGGCAGGGGCCATGTGTCTCATTTCCATCGTAGCCCACCTAGTGGCACATAGGAGACATGCATTAAACATGGGTGCCATTCTCAACCTCTCCTCTCTCTCCTCAACTAAGTTCAGGAGTTTCTGTCTCCTTCACCCTCTTCTCACCTCCTCAGTGTTCTGGCTTATTTTAGAGCCAGGGGTTATTAAACTTTTTTGTTCCATGGACCCCTTTGCCAGTCAGGTGAAAACCACGGACCCCTTACTAAGTCCACACTATCCTGTGTATTATTTCATAAATATATCACACCCACACCAACATGTCCCCACAAGAATAATGTTTTTTTGAATTTCAATTCAAGCTCACAGACCCCTTGTTAAGAACCCCTGCTCTAGACCTTAACATCTTTCTCCTGAATCGTGACACTAGCTTTCTAACTGGTCACTCCCTGGCTTAAAACCCTCTGTTGGCTGCCCACTCCCCTCAGGAAAAAGCCCAGACTCTTAGGCATAACCCTCTGGGATGACTAGAGCCAGGCCCGGCACCCAACCTCTCCCTCTCCTTGCCCTCCACCACACTCAGTGGCTGCTGAAGACACACTATGCCATTGACTAATGACAGAAGAACATATGCTGGGGCCACAACAGTGGGAGGGAAGAGGTGGGCACAGAGTCTGTAACTGCCAGGGGACTGCTCAGTGAGGGGCTTGGCTCCTTGGGTAGGCACTGCTGGTTAAGGCGCCCATGGACACAGGGGAAGGAGGGCTGCTAGAGCAGCTTGGTGCCAGGGCCAAGGTCAGGGTAGTTGCTATGACAGACTGGAATCAAAGCTAAACTCAGCTGTTCGCTAGCTAGACAGAACTGAGCCTCAGGTCCTTCAGTTATTTTCCAGGTTACCCTGCATGCACTAAGATAAAAAAAATATCTATGACTTTCACTACAGTTCTTTCAAATGGCCGCACCTCATTTTCAAAACACTGAATTAGAATTTCAGTGCGTTTGGTATATGGGGTCTATCGCCCACCTTTGGGCAGGTAAACATCTGAAGATGGCCTGATACTCAAGCATCCTACCAATGTATTGAGTGCCTACTAGGTGTTAGACCCAGCTCTGTGCAATGGACGAGGAAAGCATCCCAAGTTCTTCTTGGAACTCTCCGGAGACCAGCTCCCAGTCTTCCCCAGCTGGAAGACCAAGCTGATCCTGGGCATAACTGCCGCTTTGCTTTAATGTGAACTCCATCTCAGCACAAAAGCAGGCAGCTGGTCTGAATGTTCAGCGTGACTGAAAACAATGGCTGCCGGCCCTTGGCTTGTCCCTCTTCATCTTTTCAAACATCTTTTTGGTCATTTTTCATAAGCAACATGCACTGAGTGATTACTGTGTTGGTCAACTTGCTATATGACATTTAGCTTGTCCTTTTTCTCTGGAACTTCTTCAGTTCTTTGAGAGCGCAGTTGTCGAACCTGAACAGTATGCTTAAACAGGTCACCAAAAAAATGTTTAAAATCGTGTTAGCTCAGAGATGGCAAATGGGTGTCCCAGTCATTTAAAAAAAAAAAAAAGTTGCCAACTTTCAGAAGATGGTTCTCTACAGAATCTGGATTTCCAGCTTCCCTTGAAAATTCATACTTGGCATCACTGGTCTGTATTCTCTTAAAGCATCAGATTGTCCTGCTGTCCCCTTTAGATGGGGCAAGTGCCCACCGGGACTTGTGCTAGTGAAACCTTCTTCAGTGCACGGGGAAGCTAAGATCCAAAATGGGGAGTATTGCCACACAGCTGATTAGTAACAGGATTATCACCCAGATGGCACAACTTCCTTTCTCATTAACTAGAAAACAAATAGGCTGAAATGGCAAAGCATCACTCTTGCCTCTGATTATATAGCCAAGGAGTTCTACAGAATCTTAAGAATTTTCATAATTAATACAGGATGCATTTGTAGCTGTGAATTTCTGGCAGTAATACCTCAACTATGCAGGAAGAAACTAGCAACTACCAAACACCAACTACGTGAGGGGAGGAAACAGGATGGGAGAGGTTAAGATCCAGTCTGACAACTGTGCTTCTGTTCTTTCCAATTGGCGGCAATGCTTGGGTGTAATATCTGCTGTTCACAGTGATTAGCCCGAATCGTCAAGAATAGTTAATTATGCTTAGCACAGGCAGCGACAGAAAGACCTATGAAAAGGGATAGTTAATATAGGAAAAGACAGGAAACAATCTAAAACTTCACCATCAAGGAACAGGTTAATACATTATGGTACATCTTTATAACCAAATACTAAACAACCATTAACAAGAATGAGGCAGAATGACAGGTACTGGTAAGGAATGACCTCCCCAAGAGTATCAGACGAAAAAGCAAAGTGCAGCACAGCATGCTACTGCTAATGTTGTGTGTGTGGTGGGGTCGGGGAGCAAGGCATCCTTTAATACACAGAGTGAAGCTGTCTATGGATATGTAAGAAGGTGCATATCAATGTTTGACAGTTGATTTACTTCCAAGAGTGAGAGAGGGGAGGATTACTTTTCACTCCTTCTGTTGATGATTCGTAAATGTAAACCATTAAATAAAAGGGGTTGGGTGGGTGGGTAAGCAATGCTGTATAGAAATATTCTATAATCTCATCCCAAAGTCCACATTATCAATTTGGTTGACTACTGGGGAAAATCCAGTTATTCAGAAAACTGAGTTAGTACCCTGCAGGCATTAACTGTATTCTTTCTGCTTTAGTACTTAACCATGATGTGTGCATTTAAAAACATATGAGAGACTGAAGAATTTAACTTCTGATGTATAAGGTGGAGTGGGCTCTAACGGCACCCATGCACCTCCACCATCTTCTTCAGGACAGAAGGGTCCAAAAGCCACTGCCACTCTCACATGAAAGCCACTCAGGACATGTAAGGGGACATTTCAGATTTTTACAGTCACTTGTGATGCAATTAAGTACGTGTGGGCAGCATATTTGCAGAGGAAGAGTTCTGAACTAGCCCCCAGCTCCTGTGGTTAAAGCCAGCTTTCAGCAAAAGACACCCCCCCTGCCCCCCCGCCCCGCTCCGGCATGGAATCACATAATCTACAAAGTTCCAGAGGCTGAAAGCAGTTTGCCTCCAACCTCATTTTACAGAGCAGATGTTTGTTTTAATCTATAAACTTTAATTGTATGTCACTGAATAACTGATAGCACAAAACAGTTTCTTCCAAAAATTCCTTAACAGAACATCAGAGTATTGCAACACTTTATTAAGAGTATTGGCTTTGAATTAGTAGCTGAAGTAACAATTGCATAAAGCCAGATTAGGTGTACTGCATAATACTCATACTTGATTTATTGACATTACTTAGCGATTTACTGGACAAAGGTCAAACTTTTTGTTTTTTATTAAGCACATTCCACAGTACAAAGCTGTCATGAATAATATCTGTACAATTTAACAGTTTCAATAGCTGTTCAGACACAAATTTATTTCAAACAGATAATTGGCAAACATAATTAATTACAAGTTAGAATTAGACTATCCCAGTGCTTTAAAACATTAATATAGCAGTAATTTACAGTTGCTCAATTATGGTTAGCAAAATAAAGTCCAGAGTACGTCTGGGAATTACTACTATAATCCCAGAAAGTCAGAATTCCTTGGGTGCCAAAGTCCCCTGCTATAATTTAGTAGGCACAATTCAAAGGTTGTGTGCATATTCAAAGGCCATGATCTCCCAAGGAAAAAGGGAACCTCTTTGTTAAACATGCAAAAACAATAACAAAAAGAAATCCATTCTTTCAGAAGAAGTACCTCCTCCCCTCCCCACCCCCCTTACCCTGCCTGGGCTTTCCTAACCAGTTTGCTATTAAAGCTGTAAGATGAAGAGTGGCAAAAGTTAAAATCACTTTCTCAACCACAGTCAAGCTTACAATATCCACCTTACAAATGGAGGTGTAATTTTTACACTTTGAGATTCAACCTCTCAAAAACAAATGAATTCAGTGACATACGGGAGGGAAGGATGTACTTTAAAAAAAAAAAGGGAAAAAGAAAAATTAAAAAGCAAAGCTAGCCCAATAAACAAATCACACACACACACATTGATCCCCACACTGTTCTCAACGCAAAGGACAAAACTGAGCCCAGTGACCTTCCCTGTAGTACTGCCGCGTGCTTCCATGGGCAGAAGGTTCATTAACAGGAAGTTGTTTATTGGTCCTTTAAAATATTGATATTCCTTGATCTTTGGAAACAATGGCAAGGAACAAGTCAAAATCTAGTATTAAACAAGGAGAAAGGAGTGCTGACTGGATGCCAGTGTCCTCTCCGTGCCTGGTCAGGGTGACAGTGTTCACACACTGGAGCCGCAGTGCACACGGGAGCTCTGGGAACCTGCCGGCCACAGCAGCAGATAACACCGGAGATGCCCTGGCCAGGAGCCTGAGGCTTTGCCACACTCAGAAGTACCTTTCCCCTCCAGGTGGGCCTCTCAACATGCAGAACAATGATTTTTGACAGTGAAGCCAAATGGGAAGTGACCACTAGTATTTGGGAGTACTTCTGAGGAAAAGAACAACAAAAAGTTTTAAAGTACCTCTCTATTGTATATACTGCACAACAAATAAAACATTTGTGTTAAACTTCAGAAATTGCATTTTAAAACAAGATTCCATTAAAAACACATGCACGCACACACACGCGCGCACACACACAATGACAATAACAAAATAAAAACACCATATGAATACTGCAGGAAAGGTCCTAGGTGATCACATCAGCCCTGGCATCAAGTTATTGAGCCCAGCCCGTGGCCAAGTGTGAACACACTCCTTATTAGTGTCTCAGGCATGGGCCTGGCTCCGGCAACCTTGAGGTTGAACTGTTATGTACATTATATCTACATGTGGATACAGTATCTTAAATTAGGAGGCAAGCGCGCATGTACAGGTGTTATTCTACCAAGTATCAGGAGATGGCTGGAGTACAGAGAACAGTTAATAAAAGAAAAGAGCTATATTACCTGATGGGAGATAATATAACCTGACTTATACTTCTTTAAATTAAAAGAAATTGGTACAGAAATGAAGTATAATCCAAAAAGTATTACTGAAACAATCCAGAGAGATTTTTCCATTGTCCAACATGCTCCTAATGCAAGTCAGAATTCATAATGACTTGGACGGTGAGAAGGAGAACGCTGACTGCTGAAAAGGAAAGCCCTGGACATTCTGGGTAGGTGTTTGGCACCCAAAATTTCACTGAAGAAGAATGCTGTTCCTTAATATCAGACCAAAGTGCAAAGCAATATAAATTAGAGGCCAAGTCTTCTCTTGACAGTTGATTTACTTCCATAAAACAAGACTGTACGTTCCTTTTATATGAACAATTTACATTTGAAGCATTAGATTTTTTTCACTGATGGGGGGAGGAAAGTGGGCTTCTGTTCTACTTGAAGTCGGTGAAGCTAAGGTATCCTTCTCAAAGTAGAGGCCGGGAATCAGAGGTGAGAAATATCGGTGCTTGAAGAGTTAGGCTGCTTTGCATCTACCCAGCATCTAGAACCAATTCCAGCTTCGTAACTCAGCTGTGAATGAACTCCTTTAGGCATCTGGTAGCCACGTAGCCAGTAGTTCAAGACAAGGAAACCCTAAAATAAAAATAAAAATAAAAAAATCAAAGGGCATGTGAATAGGATATTCTAGTTAGAGCTTGGTAGAGAAACACCATCCACATCCACATACTCACATACATGTGTACACAAAATAGATTGCTGATTTTCAAATAATTAGCAACAAAAATAGAAACTGCCAGTGGTTTTGAGTGTACCACATACCAGTTATCAAATTTATTTAAACCTCACAACCACCTTATGATGTAGAAACTATTAATATACCCACTTCACAAATAAGAGAACTATGGCTCAGTAAGGTTAAGTGTTTAGTTCAAAGTGTTAACTAGTAAGTGACAGAGAGGAAATTCAAAGAGAGGTCTCACCCTATAGTCTATCACCACTCAAGTGCTGCTCTGTATAAACATGCACATAAAATATGCTTAATATTATATTTTACATTTACCATAATCTTTCACAACAATGCCTACAAAATGCCTGTCTCATATCCTCCCAAGAGTTCTCCTATTTCTGTGGAACAGAAATATGCAAAGCTAGTAAATAAATTATTCCTTCTAAGTTAGATTGTTAATAATCAGGAATGATTCCTCTTGTAAATAAATCATAGGTAAAAGGACAACACAATGTAGGGTCAAGACCACTGAATGTTCCATATATTTTTTGACCATGGCCTTGAGTCAGAAACACATTTTAACTGCAATCTCTACATTCATCTATGTTATGCAAATATGTATATACACACAGACATTCATGAGATACAACATTCACGAGACAATGCTTATCATTTCTATGTACAATGTAGGCTGACACTTTCTATTCTAAATTTCATCAAAACAAAGTCATAATTCATTAAATTGATTTCTCAATCACTAATGGGTCATAACCCTTTTCATACACTATACTAAACTACTGGCCTAAAAGATCTAAGATCACCTTTTGGTTTAAAGTTCTATGGTTTAAAAGAAAAAGTTCTGATTTTTTAGAGCTTGAAATTTTTTTTTTTAAGGCAATGTTCCTAAAGGGTTATCAATTATCGTGAAGTTCAAGAATCCTAATAACCTTTCTCAAAGAATTCGAGAAAGATAAATTTCACTCACAACCGTTTTCCCATTAAGAATATTTAACAGTATTTGAATTATTTGGCAATCCTAATACTCATAGTTTAGAAATGAGCACTTTCAAACAGTGCTGGTGGGAGTATGAATGGATTGAATTTTTCTGGAGGGTAACATGACACTATGCATCAAAAGTCTTTTAAAAGATCCCTTTTAACCCGGACATTACAAATATTTATAGA
>JAQZBX010108292.1:0-10571 GCA_029593785.1 Cabassous unicinctus
CTGTTATGTGAATCCAGCATCTTTTTGATTTCTTGGATTGTGCCATTGATCACCATCATATCCATTATCTTTTTGTGTATGTTTACAATTCTTCAGTATGTTCTCCTAGTGTCTTCTTTATATCCTTAATCTTTTCCTTCACTTCATTAAGTTGGTCTATGATATTTGTTTTGAAAACTTTGACTAGTTGTTTGATGTTCTGCATTTCTTCCTGGTTTTTAGTTTGTTCATTGGATTGGTCCATGTCTTCCTATTTCTCAGTGTGTTTTGTAATTTTTTTGTTGCGCTCAAGTCATCATTTTACCTTGATGGGTTTATTTAGTTGATGAGCTTCTCTCTCTGTTCTAGAGTTTTATTTAGCTGGTGGTTCTGTGTGTGTTAAGTTTTTTCTTTGACACTTTTTCTTCTTATTTTATTTCATTGCTTCTTTCTATGTTCCTTTGAAGGCAAAAGATTAGGGCCAGAGGAATCAAAAGATGTGAAAAAGGAAGAAGCATAATAGTAATATTGATAAAAGTTAGAAAAGGATCCAAATAAGACTTAGTGAAATGAATATTTAACTCATGTAGGCAGTGTAGAGTAATAGGATAAAAAGTAGAGTACCTACAATGGACTGGGAAACCAAATAAAGGAATATATTATAATGATTTACAAGGGTAGAATGATGAGGAGGGAGAGGAAGAGTAAGGAAAGGGCTGCAAGGAAAAAGTTAACTTTAATAAAAAAAAAAAGAATCAAACAAAATAGATAGAATAGAAATTGACACCCTTAAGTTGTGGGCAAGTGAAAAAACGTGGTATATAAGAACCACAACAGAAAGCTGGAGGCAGAAAGATGAATGAAGGATAAGAGATAGCCTGTGATACAAAATCAATGTAGACAGCAAATGGGAAATCACTGAAGAAGAAGCACAGCAAAGAAGAGACAAGCTTGCAGCACCTAATTTAAAAAAAAAGAAAGAAAGAAAGGGGGGAGGAAAGAAGAAAGAAAAGCAAGAGACAACAAATAAACATAGAAAAAATCAAACAACCACACAGGCAAGCAATGAAACAAAGCTAAGGAAGAACAATGTTCCTTCTAGGGTCCTTATGGAACCTCTCAGCTTGCTTGTGTTTATCAATCAATTTCCCTGCAGGGTTCTATCTGCAGGTTTTGAAGCAGATTTTAGCTATTAAACTAAATTAAAAAGAAGAATTCATTTTTCATTTTTTAAAGAGACTGTCTTCTTCTTCTTCTTCTTTTTGCAAATTACGGTACCCAAAGAAGTCCTCTTCTAGAATGCCCCCTTCACTGAGGGGACTCTAAATAGGCTCGTGGAAACTAATCAAGCACTACCCACTTCCTAGCCTCCCCAGGGGAGCTGAAGATGTTAGTCAGTGCAGAATAATAAAAATGGCTGACTCCACCCCCTCTGGAGCTGAGCCTCAGTGTCACTGGGCTACTGGGTAAATCAGGTTTCCTCAGCAGATTCGCCTCTTCCCTCAGCCAGGCACTGTTTCAAGCTGGCTTATCTGCTCCCCAAAGCTATGAGGGGGTCCAGGCAGCCAAATAAATGGTAAAGAATCCCCTCTCCACCTTCTGCCAGAACCCTCCCTCTCTCGGAGAATGCTCCCTCTCCCCGGCTTGGTGGGGTTTGGGGCTTATCCTTGGGCAGCTAGGTAAATCAACTTCCTCTGCAGATTTACCGCTCCTTTCTGCCGTGTGTTGATTCAATCAGGCTCTTTTGTTCACCCAAGCTTCAAGAGGTTCCAGGCAACCAAATCCACAAAGAGGAAAGCTCTCTCACCCCTTTACCAGAGTCCTTCCACTCTGGGAGAACACTCCCTCTCACCAGGCCCTGTCACCATGTGGCCAGGCAGGAGTTGCAGCTTAAACCACCCTTTTTCCCTGAGGGTGGGGCTCAGCCATCTGTGTTAACCACCATAGGCAGGCTTAAAACTCATGAGCCTCTACCGATCAGTCCATGCCGTCCATCTGCCTGCAGATAGATGTCCCAAGCTTCTCACTCCATGCGCCCACAGCACAGACCCCCATTCAGGACCCTGTCCACAATCTGCTTTCCTCAGGGAGCTAGTCAGCATGTGCCCTCCTAATCTGATGCCATATTGCCTCTCCCCATTTACTTTTTATACATAAAAGTGCACAAAGCTCAAGAGTGCTAAAATTTTAAATTCAGAATAATAATGTGTTAAATACTTAGAGGGATTAGTATACACACATGCACACACACAAACACTTAGGACCCAGACAGAGAAATAAAACATTAATTGACAACAGAGAGTCATTGGAATTTTTATTTTTTTTTCAATTCTCTAGATGCTCCTGATTCGTTATTTATACAAAATACTTTTGAGAGACTATACATTTGGGTGTATCACAATAAATAAAAATGACATGAATTAGAAGACTCACCATAAGGAGAAACAAGCCGAGAAAAGGGATAAAGTATGGTTTTGTGTTGGAGGAAGTCTGACATGTTTCAGAGAATGTTTAGCTGGGACTTTATGGTAAAGTGACTTTGAAGGCAAATCTGAAAGAGGTGATGCAATATGACATTAACAATTCTTGTCCTATTTTGATGATGTTTTTTCATAATTTGTAACAAATATTCCACATCAATGCAAGGTGTTCATAATGGGATGCTGTATGGGAATTCTGCCCATGTTATACATGATCGTTTTGTAACATCATAAATTCTTTAACAACAACAAAAAAAGATGAGTAGACAATAAAGATAACCAGACATATGCATAAACCTTCTATTTGAATGAAAGAGAAAAATAAACAAATACTAGAAAAAATGAAATTGAGACAAAGCAAACAGAAGAAAAATGAGTAAGGCAGAAACACTGGAAGGAAAGTTTCAAAGAAGAATGGAAGTTCTGGAAGATATAGTTCTCAGAAAGTACAGTTGCAACAACATATACGGTCTAAGGTGCAGAAAACCACATAGGAAAGTAAGAGCTGTATAGCTATGGGATTGAAGGTACTTGACATAGAAAGAGCTTATGAATCAGGCATAGTTCTGGGAGTGATAATATTTTAAGAGAATCATAAAAATATAAGAGTAATAACAGAACATGAAAAATTACTTTGAGCAATTCTTAAACTACATCTCTACCTCCTTCTGATAGCGAAAATGCCTTTCACATTTAAAAATGGGAGAATAAAAGAAATACAATTAAACTCCATATAAATGTACTTAATGGGCAAAATGATAAAAAGAACAATGAATATCCCCAAAGTAATGAACATTGGAGGATAAAATAAGGCTTTTTGAGGCAAATGAATACATTAATTTAATACAGTGAATATTATATAAGAAAATAAAACAGGAAATTAAAGCTTCATGAATATCATATTTATCTGAAAAAAAGACAAATAGACATCTGGAGGATGTGGAAACATGATTTAAAGGATGCAGAAATTACCTAAAAATTGGAAAAAATAACAGAAACAGGCAAATTTAGTAAATATAAGAGTGTCACAATAAAAAGTGCAGTTAATAAAAGGAAAAAAGGAAAGGACAGATATGAAGAAAAATCAATTTGAAATAAGAAAATTAATTAATAATTTGAGAGATGCTGACAGACTTAAAAAATGCTGAACTATAATTTTCAAAATGCAAAAAACTTGACTCATAAATGTAAAATGAATACATGGCAAAAATTTATTCACTAAGATAGTAAGATGGTAATATGGAGTCAAATAGCATTTAAGTAACAGGATTTTATAGAATTCATTAGAAAGGGTACAACAAAATAAGGTTTTCTTCCTTTTTTTACATTTTACTGTAGATAATATGCATGAAAACCAGTTCAGATATCATGAGTGTGAAGCTTAATGAATTTTCATGACCTGAAAATAACCCTATAAACAGGAGGAAACAGAACATTGCCAGTACTACAGAAGACTCCATTTCACTGTTTTCTAGTCACAATCTTTCCTATAAAGGTAATGCTTATTTTGAAGCAAAGATAAATTTATGTAAATGGTAGTTGTAAAATTATGGTTATTTTAATATATGAATTAAAATCTACCATTTTCATGTGTCAGTTATATCAACTTGACAAATGTATACAGTTTTGTAACCACAATCAAATTATAGAACATTTCCATCATTCTCAAAAGTCCCCTCAACCTCTCCAAAGTCAATCATGTCCATATACTTCCAGTTCTTGCAACCAGCAGGTGATATAAGTGGAATCACAAAGTATGCAATTTCCTGAGTTGGGCTTCTTCCACTCAGCATAATGTATTTGAGATCCATCTGTAATGGATGATTAAATCAGTAGTTTCCCCTTCCCCCTTTATTGGTTAGTTATAGTCTTTGTACACATATACCAGTTATCTTGTCTATTCATTTGTGGATGAACATGTGATTATTTCCAATCATGGAATATAAACATTATCATACAGGTATTTATGTGAATATAGGTTTTCATTTTTTTTGGTAAACAAAAAAGAATAAGTCCACTGGGTCATAGGGTTAACTGAGTTCTTTTTAGGAATAAATGAGAGTTTCAATTACTCTACATACTTGTAAGTGCTTTGCATTATCAGTTATTATTACACACTTTTATTTTATCCATTTACTATGTGTATGAGAATGCAATATGGTTTTAAATTTTAACTCCGTAATGATGAATGATAATGACAATATTTTTCTGAGCTTAATTGCCATCTGTGTATCTTCTTGGTGAACTGTCTGTTCAAGTTTTTCCACAGTTTTAATTGTTTTCCTTTTCTTTTATTTCATATTATTTAGTTTTGAGTTATTTTTATATTATGGATACATGTTTTTGTTAAATAGATTTTCAGGAAATGTTTTCTCCAATTCAGTGTCTTTTTGTTCATTCTCTCAAAGTGTCTTTTTCACAGAGCCGTCTCTAATATGTTGAAGTACTGTGTATCCAGTTTCCTCCTGTAGCTCTTATGTTTTGTTTGTTACCTAAAAAATGGAGCTACACCACTGTCACACAGCTGTTCTCTTATGTTTACTTTCTTTTTTTTTTTATTGTGGGTAAAAATCAAAATTTTCACAATGCATACAAATATTTGTAAAATGATTTATAAATACATATGCATATATGTGCACTTGTTTATATAAATGTTCTTTTATATATATATGTATTTTTAAAGGTGCTAGATAACCTAAATATTACTCAGAAATTACAGGGATTCCCATGTTCCCCACCTCCCACACCTCCAACAACATCCCACACCACCATTCTTCATCTGTGTGACACAACACCCGCAATGGATATACACATCCTGGGGCCTTGCCACCAAGCATGGACCACAGTTCACATCATAGACCACATTCTCTCCCACTCAGTTCTGCATGGTATATGCTGATGGAAAATGACCTACATCCGTCGCCGCTTCACCACTCAGGACAACCCCCAAGTCCCAAAAAAGCCCCTATATTTCAACTGCCCCTCGTCTCCCTGCCCCAAAAACGTCCAGTGGCCACCAGCTCCACCTCACTCTTACAATTTCTTCCATTGCTTAAATCACAATATGTCTACAACAGAACACCACCAAGTCCACTCTAGCCCACAGCTCCTCCCCCAGTCCTGAGGGGACTGGGATGGTGATGTCCACTCCACCTCCAAGTGAGAGAGGGCTTATATCCTGTATATACAGTGGATGGGTTTATCCTGCCAGCAGTTGCAGGCCCTCTCCATTCCCTGGGATGGCTGTTGCCCATCATCATCTCCTCGCCAGGCCACTTGGATGAGTCCATTGAGCTGTAGGGTAGGAGTTGCAGCTCCAGCGAGATTCTAGGCACAGCTGGCACATAGGTAGGCCAGAGGCTTCAGTCTCTGGAAGTACACCTAACAACTCCAGCATCACATATAGGTTTGAATAGAAGGGACTGAAGGACCATGTGCAGGGAGGACTTATTTGAGTCCAACTCTGTCACTCTCATGAGCACAGATTCCAATGAGGAGCCCACTAATTAGGCATGAATCTCTGGAATTTTTATAGTATTAGGCTTCACATTAATATCTAAGATCTATTTTGAGAGAAGTTTTATATATGCAGCAAATGATGAATTAATGTCTCATTTTTTGACAAAAGACTATTCAATATTTTCAGCACCAGTATTTAATACTATATGTCCATGATGGATATTCTTTGATGTCTTTACGAAAAATCAATTGACCATGTGTGTGTGAATCTATTTCAAATCTCTCTAACTGGTTACACTGATCTAGATATTGATCTTTTCAACATTACCATATTCAGTTGGTTATTTAGCTTCATGAAAAGTCCTAAAATCAGATTATATGAGTCATCCAACTTTATTCTTCTTTTTAAATTTGTGTTGACTCACTTAGTTTTTTGATTTTTATCTAAAGTGTAGAAATAACTTCTCAATTTCTGAAAAAAAATAAATTTTAATTAGTGATCTCTTGAAATTATAGATCAATTTTAGATTGCAATTATTTAATAGATAGCTCCCAATTGGGCTACCTGGCCTATGATATTTCTTTATTTCTTTTTTCATTTTGATTCAGATTCCATGGCCAATATTCAATATATGAGTTAGAATGTAAGGGTTTGGTATCCAATAGCCAAATATTAATCAAAAATATTATGAATCCCTTATTAATATGACAAAATACTAGTCTGAACTCTAATATTCTAATGTTTTACTGCCTAGAATATTAGTTATCAGTCTACTTCCCAACTCTTCTGTTAATACTTTTTATCCATAAGTTTCCAATACTCATACCTTATCCACTCTTTGAAATTCTCAATAAGCTTAAACTTTCTCATATCACTTAAAAGTTTAACACTTGACAATATAAACAAGAGCCTCATCATATTTATTAAAGAACTATGAATTCTGTCATAGGATATATTTTTATATTATTTAATTGCAAACCTGTTAATGGGAATTTTAAGAAAATTAAACAAGCTTTATTCCTAGGAAGAAGAAATTGGATTTCAGGGTTTTAAATTATTAACTTAATGACACATAGCTAATAAGTATCAGAGCTAAAAGTCTATGTACTTATGATTAGATTTCTTGTCCAATCCTATGCCATATGATTTTTTATGAGTTATTTTTCTACCAGAGGCAAAAATGCATTCCATGTAATAAATTTTATCATGTAGCTCATTGTTCCAGAAACATTCATTTGTTTACAACTGAAAAAAATCATCTTGTTGATCTTCTGTACCAAAAGAGAAGGAGTTTTCTCCTTGGGGAATCACCTGTGGACCTCAAGAAGATCTTGATAAATTGGTATAAAAATCCAAAAATCTTAGAATATATTAATTAAGTAGAAATTCAGTTCCACAGTTAAAAGAATGGGTTTTTCATCATCAATAGAATATTTTAGGATCTATAAGCTTGAATCTCAAACTATAGTATATACTTTAATATTTAAATTAGAGATTATTTGTTTATTAGAATTGTATTAAAAATTGAATCACATGTCATCCACAAAACATAGCAGGGAAAATAGAAAGAGCTCCCAATATATTTACTTCACTAGTGATAAATTTGAAATTTGCTTTAATAGTCTTAATGAAAGATAATAATCAGAAATAGGGACACTAGAAATAGAGGACTACATTTTTATTTTAGTTAAATTTTTAAATGGAGAGATTAACTTTCTACTGGCTGATTGGATAATATGCCAACTCAAAATTATATATTTTTTTCTGACAGAGGAATATAAACAAATTTAGCGTCTACTTTACTAGTTAGCTAGTTGATTTACTGACTATGTTTGTTGTTTGTTTTAATTTCATCATCTAATTTAGCTTGATGACTCTAAAAAAGATTTCCAATAGATGAGGATACTATTTTGTGGAGTTACCTGGGGATTAAATTCCAGAACAATGGCATGTCACAATAAGATTGCAATATGGTCAAGTGGAAATAACTTAGATTGTGGAGTCAGAGAAATTTTGGCTTGAATAGTGGTTCTGCTAGTAAAATACGGTTTGAATTTGGTCGAGTTTATGTCCAACTGTTATCAGTTTTTCACATAAGATTAAGCTGAATTATTTAATTATGTAAGGTGATGTACAAAAAAATTCCTTATACGTATTTGCCACTTAATATGTTGTTGCTGCTATTAGAGCTTTCCTTCTTCATAAGCTCAGTATTTAACTGTTGCTGCTACTTTGTTCCTGAAAATATGAGTTAAGGAAATGGACTTTACTTTTGTCTTATTCATTTATCAAGTTTCTTATTTTTAATTTCAGGATCTTCTATACTTTTATGTTTCTAGCCTATATCTCTTCTTAAAGTGAGATCAGATGCACATAATCTCAACTGAAATATTAGTTAACAGAACTACCCCATTTGAGGAGCAGATTGGATAAAATGGCAAGCCCCAAAATTATTTTTTAATGAATTAAGATCCTAATAGTGATGGAAATAATTTCTCTAGTGTACCTGATTATTATAAAATATACCTTTATTTGTAAAACCATATCTAGCTCTACAGACAAGATCACAGATACCAAGAGAAGCCAGGTTATTTTATTGTCAAGAATATCAGGGTAATTTAAGCAAAATATTGTATTATTTTGCTGAGATATCCAAAAGCAAAATGTGAAGACAAAGATGAATTTTTCTGTTCCCTAATAGCATAGAATATTGGGATTCATTTTGTGCAATCCCAATAGAATGATATTTTATCATATATTTAGTGACAAACAGAAACCAAATAAACTGGAAGAAGAAATATTTAGCTTCTGGTTTCACCCATTCATAGTTCAATGCCTTCATGCAAAAAACTGATTTTATAATTCCATTAATTTTGTTTTATTTAAATAAAATTGGGAGTTATATTTCAATTTTATGCATCCTACAAATACATATAGTATATAATAAACAATTTAATAGAACATTTTAGTGCATCTCATAAAATATGCACTCTGTAGTAACAGTGTTCATGAATTATGAATATGATATGCCCCCAAATTTTGGTCTATCTCAGTTATTTCTTGGTTTAGAAAGATGAACTTACTTTTCCAAACTTAACTGTTATTTGGGGAAAAACTGAGATTTAATACTTGATTTAGAGGCTGTTAGTCTTTCACAATTGTTGCAGATATGGCTGTCAAGAATAGAATTGTAATGTTGCTGAAATTTCTGTGATGTATGTTAGTCAAGATGTATAATGTAGTGGATTCCTTTTGTAGACTACCATTTGGTAATTTAAAAAAAAATTGATTACATATTTTTTTTCTTTTGACTGTGTTTCTTCCTATCTTCCTAATTCCTGTTTTGTCCCTGACAATCTCCAGCAAATATTTCTGAATGTATTCCATGGATTCATTCTTGCAAAAGAGACAATGGTGAGGGGTTGAAAGAGACTAGAGAGAGGATGGCAAAGAAAAGGGGTGTAGGTAGAGAGAAAGACAATGAGGAATTTTTCCTAACAGAAATGAATTTGTTGTTATGATCAACAATATATTAATACATATTTATATTATTATTGGTAAATTCATAGGAAGCCAAACTAAATTAGAAATCATTATAAAATTTGTTTGCATGTGTTTTCAAGATGTGTAAATTGTCTAAATTTACTCAAGAATTGGAATTAAACTTAGGTGTCTATATTTATTCTAGAATTTTCTTAGGTTTAAATGAGCATTTTTTGTAACCCCATATTAATGAAACACTTTGTTTTATGTACTAAAAAGTCTTTCCTCTAGAACTGGGAAAACAATGACTTTTTCCTTACTTTTCAATGCAGTAATTTTAAACCGATTTGCTCCTTTCTTCTTGACATATGAACATCTCAATATGACAAAACCTTGGTGTATTTCATGTCACTGAGATAAATCATTCTAGGTTACTGAATACAATACAGACTAAGTCATGGCAAATGTTCACACCTTTAAAGCCAGGTAAATACAACTGACAGGAATAGGTTAAACATTTTGGTCTTTGACATGCAAAAAAAAAAGTTACCATCAGGAAATCTCACTCTAAATATACTGGATCTTGAATTTACAAGTTGTTGTATAACTAAAGTTTTCAGTGCATATACAGATGCCACTTCAACATTTTTTTGTTTTGTTTTGTTTTTGTCATTCACTACTCTCTCTTCACACTGCTCTAAGTGAGAATGTTGGAGAAGATGTTGAGAGTCAGAGCATAAAGGGTTAAGCATTCAACAAGCATGCTTGCTGGCAGAGTCACATTAGTAAATGTCTCCAAGGACACTGCATATAGCAGATATCACTGGGAGGAGGCAGAGTGAAATGAACTCACCACACAGATGTTATTGTCTGAATTCCCAAGAAAGATTGTCTGGGAACTCACAAACAGGTAGCACTCTCATGCACCAAGCTGAGATATTAGATAGACTAAGGTATTTCGGGCTAGAAACAATGTTTATACTTATGCCCCTTGGTAGACTGCCAGAGAAGGCAGTGTTCTTGCTGTAGTAAAAGAAACACAGTGGGAGAGCAAGGTTGAGGGGCAGAATTTATGCGTTGTTTTTTAGCTGAATAAAAGAAAGGGTCATGGTGATCTCTGGGCTGTTTTGCCTGAGTGAGCTGCAGCCGTCTGCTTCATATGCATCAAC
>JAQZBX010108293.1:0-10569 GCA_029593785.1 Cabassous unicinctus
TCATTGATCAATACATCTATCTTTATGCCAGTATCATGCTGTTTTTACCACTGTAGCTGAGTACTATGATTTAACTCAGGAATGAGAGTCTTTCAAATTCATTCTTCTTTTTAGAAACATTCTTTGGCTATTCAGGACTCCTTACCATTCCAAATAAATTTAATAATTCAGATTTCCATTTCTGAAAAAAAAAAAAAAAGGCAATAGCTCTTTTATTGAGATTTTGTTGAATTTGTAAATCAGTTTTGGTAGAATTGACATCTTAATGATATTTAGTCTTCTAATCCATGAATACAGAATCCATTTATTTAGTACTTCTTTGATATCTTATAGCAATGTTTTATAGTTTTCTTATTACATGTCCTTTATACCCTTGGTTATGTTTATTCCTAAATATTTTATTCTTTCATTCACTATTATAAGTAGAATATTTTTTATCACCTCCTTCTCAGAGTGTTCATTAGTAGTGTATAGAAACACTACTGATTTTTGCATATTAATTGTATATCCAGATATTTAACTGAACCCATCTATTAGTTCTAATAGCTTTGTTGTATTTTTTTATTTTTTATTTTTTTAGGATTTTCTATATGTAGGCTCTTATCATAAGTGAATTGTGAAAGTTCTATTTCTTCTTTTCCTATTTGGGTGCCTTTGATTTATTTTACTTGCCTAATTGTTCTAACCAGAACTTCTAGCACAACATTGAATAACAGTAGTGACAATTATTCAAGAATATCTTGAATTGTTTCTGATCACTGAGGGAAAGCTTTCAGTCTTTCACCATTGAGTAAAATGTTAGCTATGGGTTTTTTATATATGCACTTAATCGCGTGGAAAAATCTTTTTATTCATATGTTTAGAGTGTTTTTATCACAAAAAGATGCTGTATTTTGCCACATGACTTTTCTGCATCAATCAAGATGATTGCATTAGTCAGCCAAAGGGGTGGTAATGTGAAATACCAAAAAATTGGTTGGTCTTTACAAAGGGTGTTTATTTGGGGTAGAAGTCCACAGATACCAGGCCATAACACGTTGGGTTTCTTCTCTCACCACAGTCTATTGTCACGTGTTAGAGCAAGACAGCTGCCAACATTTGCCAGGGTTCAGGCTTCTTGGGTTCCTCTCTTCCCGGGGCTGTGTTGCTCTCTGGGCTTAGCTCCTGTTTCCTCCACAAGGTCAGCTGCAGACGATCAAGCAAACGGCTCACGTCTCTTCTCCTGGAGCCTTCTTTCCAACATCAAAACTGCTTCTCAAAAACTGCTTTAACTCTGTTCTTTTCCTTGCCTTTTATATTCAATTCCCCACCCACCAAGGGGTGGGGCTTAATGCCCTAATCATAACCTAATCATGCCCAGATTAACAGATAAGTTTACAAGCATGATCCAATTATATTTTTGGAATTCATAATTACATCAAACTGCCCAACTGCAACACTCCAGCCTCTGAATTCCAAAAATACATTACAATATACAAAAAAACTTTAAATCAGTAACAATTCAAGTACAAAACCATGTCATAGCCAGCGAAAGAAATACAGTTTGTTTTGGGGCTAATTCCTGTCTGCTATAGACCTCTGAAACTTACAAAACCATTTAACTGCTTCCAATACACAAATGGAAAGACAAAGGATAAATATTTTCATTATCATGAGGAGAAATTGGGATGTTAAACATGAGTCATGGATCCTCTACAGTTCAGTAAACCTGCAGGGCATCCTCCATTCAATTTCAAAGTCTGAGAGTTATTTTTAAGATGATGGTTTCTTCTCCTTGGGGCCACATGGGAACCCACCCTTTCCACAGGCTTCCCCAATGGCCATTTTCTTTGTTCCACCCTCATCAAGCATCTGAGTGTCAACCAAGCTTCAGACATCACCACCCAAGAGTGTTGGGGTGATTGCCACACCTTACCCAATCTTTGGGTTAGAGTGTTAGCCCCACTAGTAAAGTGAGGTGAAGACAACATTCCCCATAACCTTTGGCATACAGGTTCCTCTCAGAGCAACGACTTGACCACCTGACCTTCCCTAACATTTGGCATACAGGTTCAACCCTCTCAGGGAAATGGGTTGACCACCTGGCCTTCTCTAATCCATGGGGGACAGGTACACCCCTCTCAGACCTATGGGGTGTTAACCTTAACCGCCCTAATCTTTGAGGAATGTGCTCCAACCTCCCTGCACCCAGGGGTGGCAAAACTCTCCAGAACATCGGGTAGGAACATCCACCCTCTTCAACTGCAGGGGCAAACTCACCCTCTCTGTACACATGGGTGGGGCTCCTCTCTTGGCCCAAGGAGATGTATTAAGTCCAGATCTCTGCTTCCACATTTTCTTCTTAAAGCGGATTCTCCTTCAATCTCTCCTTTCCATGTCCTCTTTTTTCCAAGTTGACAGTGGGTTTGTTTATACAGCTCTCTCAAAAATTTTGTTGATTTAGCATGCAGGAAGCAGGGGTCCAAGCCACCAGACAATAAGACTTTCCACAAGTCTTTCAGAGATAACCGCATCTTCAATTCTGATTTACAAGTTCCAGGTTTAGCTAAGTCTTCAAATGGGGCACTTTTATCTGGGAAATTCATTTCCAGAAACTTGGAAGTTCTAGAATCAGTTTCTGTTTTCTTTGTACCCAAACTTTCAGGCCTTAGTGTATTTCGCTCATCTAGTATCTTGCTATAAGCTGCATGGAGAAGCCAAGCCACATTCTCTGGGTTTACTTTGGAATATTCTTCAGCTAAATGCTCTGGTTTGCCATTTTCAAATTCTGTCTTCCATGTAACAACAGGAGTTAATCTTGCTAAGAACTCTGCAACTTTAAAACATGGATCGCCTTTCCTCCAGTTTCGAATAATAGTTTCATCATTTACTTCCAAGGCATCAAAAAAGTCTCTTTAGCGTCCATATTGCTATCAACAGTTTCTTCAAAGTGTTCTAGGCCTTTTCCATCAAGCATTTCACAATTCCTCCAAAAAATACCCCTTACCCATTTATAAAACCTTTCCAACATTTTGGTATATAGAAAAGCACTACCCCACTCCCGGTACGAAATTCTGTATTAGTCAGACAAAGGGGTGCTAATGTGAAATACCAAAAAATTTGTTGGTCTTTACAAAGGGTATTTATTTGGGGTAGAAGTCCACAGATACCAGGCCATAACACGTTTTGTTTCTTCTCTCACTACAGTCCATTGCCACGTGTCAGAGCAAGACAGCTGCCAACATTTGCCAGGGTTCAAGCTTCTTGGGTTCCTCTCTTCCCGGGGCTGTGTTTCTCTCCGGGCTTAGCTCTTGTTTCCTCCACAAGATCAGCTGGAGACGAGACGGCTCGCGTCTCTTCTCCTGGGGCCTTCTTTCCAACATCAAAACTGCTTCTCAAAAACTGCTTTAACTCTGTTCTTTGTGTTGCCTTTTATATTCGATTCCCCACCCACCAAGGGGTGGGGCTTAATGCCCTAATCATAACCTAATCATGCCCAGATTAACAGATTAGTTTACAAGCATGATCCAATTATATTTTTGGAATTCATAATTACATCAAACTTCCCAACTGCAACAATGATCATGTAATTTTCTGCTTCAATTTATTAATATGATTACACTAATTGATTTTCTTGTGTTTAATCTCCCTTGCATACTTGGCATAAAACCCACTTGAATATGGTGCATAATTCTTTTAATGTGCTTTTGGATTCAGCTTGCAATAATTTTTTTGAGGATTTTTGCATCAATTCATTAGAGAAATTGTTCTGTAATTTTCTTTTTTCATTATATCTTTATTTGGTTTTGGTACTAGGGTGATGTTGGCTTCATATAATGAGTTTAGTAGCATTCCTTCCTGTTCCATTTTTTGGAAGAGTTTGAACAAGATTGGTATTAAATCCTTTTGAATAATCAGTAGAATTCACCTGTGAAGCCATCTGTCCTGGCCTTTTTATTTTTGGAAGATTTTAATGATTGTTCCAATCTCTTTACTCACAATTGTTTTATTGAAGTCTTCTATCTTTTCTATGGTCAGTGTAGCTTCTTAGTGTGTTCTTTGGAATTTGTCCATTTCATCAGTGTTATCTAGTTTGTTGGCACACAGTTGTTCATGGCATTCTTGTATGATCTCTCTTATTTCTGTGGGGTCAGTGTAATGTCCCCCTTCTCATTTCTGGTTTTATTTATTTGCATATTCTCTCTTTTTCTTAGTCAGTTTACCCAAGGATTTGTCAAGTTCACTGAACTTCTTGAAGGACCAAGTTTTGGTTTTGATATTCTCTCTGTTGATTTTTTTCTCAATTTAATTTATTTCTGCTCTGAATTTACTATTTCTTTCCTTTGGCTTGGTTTGGTATTCATTTGCTGTTATTTTTCTCATTCTTCCAGGTGTGCAGTTAATTCATTGCTTTTAGCTCATTCTCCTTTTTTAATGTAAGCATTGTGGGCTATATATTTCCCTCACAGCTTTGCATTTTCTATGTTCCATGGGTTTTGATATGCTCTTTTGTTTTGATTTTATTCATTTCAAGTTATTTACCTATTTCAACTTGAATTTCTTCTATGACCCACTGATTATTTAAAAGTGTGTTGTCTAATCTCAACATATTTGTAAATTTTCATTTTCTTTACATTATTGATTGCCAGATTCCTTCCATTATGATCAGAGAAAGTCCTTTGTAGTATTTCAGTCTTTTAAAATTTATTTAGAACTGTCTTGTGGTCCAATATATGGTGCATCTTGGAGAAGGATCCGTGAGCACTTGAAAAGAATGTATATCCTTCTGTTTTGTGGTACAATGCTCTATAAATATCTGTTAGGTCTAGTTCATTTATCGTATTTTTTCACTGTCTCAATTTCCTTATTTTTCCTCTATCCAAATGCTCTATCCAATGCTGAGAATGGTATATATTAAAATCTCCAATCATTATTTTAGAGAGGTCTTTTTCTCAGTTCAGTTTTGCCAGTATGTGCCGCATATATCTTGGAGCACCCACGTTAGGTGCATATATATTATTTTAGTTATTTCCTCTTTGTGAATAGCCCCCTTTATTAATATATAAATATATTTTTAATATCTTATGAGTTTTGCATTTAAAACCTATTTTGTCTGAAATTTGTATCTGTACTCTAGATCTTTTTTGTTTACTATATGCATAGAATATCTTTTTCCAGCATTTCAGTTTCAACCTGATTTTGTCACTATGTTTGAGGTGACTGTCTTGTAGACAGCATATTGATGGCTCACTTTTTATCCATTCTGCAAGTCTATGTCTTTTATTGGAGAGTTCAATCCATTAAATTCCAATGTTACTATTGTAAAAGCATTACTTTATCCATTTTATTCTTTGGCTTTCCATTGTGATATCTTCCTGTTGTCTGTCATTTTACCCTTTAACTTACCCTTACTAATAATCTTCATTTCCACACTCTTCTCCAAGTCTCCCTCCCTTGTATTTTCTTTTCAGGCTGTAACACCCCCTAAGTATCTCTTTTAAATCCAGACTTTTGGTAACATAGTCTCTCAGTCTCTGTGAAATCTTCAAACTCATTTCCTTTTATTTTTTTGGGAGGCACTGTGCATTGAAACTAAGACCTTGTACATGCAAAGCAGACACTCAAGCATTGAAGTACACTCAGTCACTTCACCCTCATTTTTGAAGGACACTTTTGCCATATAAATAATTCTTTTCTGACAAGTTTTTCTCTTTCCATACTTTAAATATAGCATCCCATTTTGGTCTCACCTCCACGGTTTCTGATGAGAAATCAAATTTAGTCTTGTTGCGATTCCCTTGTATGTGATGCATTGCTTTTCTTTTGCTGCTTTCAGAATCCTCACTTTATCTCTGGTATTTTCATTCTGAGCAGTAGGTGTCTCAAAGTAAGCCTATATGAATTTATCCTGTTTGGTGTATGTTGTCCTTCTTAGATATTGATATTTATGTCTTTCAGAAAGGTTGGGAAGTTTTCAGTCATTATTTCCTCAAATATTCTTTCTGCCCCTTTTTTATTCTCTTCTCTTTCTGAAATACTGATAATGTGTATGTTTGTGTTTTTCCCATTGTCATTCATTTCCTGGAGACCCTTTTCCATTTTTTTCCATTCTTTTCCCTTTCTGTTATCTAGTCTTTCCAAATTTAGATGTTTGGTCATCCAATTCACTAATTCTGTCCTCAACTAATTCAAGTCTGTTAAAAGCCTCTAGTGTCATTTTAATCCCATCCATTGTGTCTTTCATTCACATAAGCTCTGTTACATTTCTTTTCAGGCTTTCAAAATATTTTTTATGCCTACCCAGTGTCTTCCTAATATCCTTTATCTCTTTACTCATATTTTTCTTCAACTACTTGAATTCATTTTGGCATTTCTGTGATTATCATTGATTAGTTGTTTTAAATCCTGTGTCTCATCATGACTTTTGGTTTGTTCCTTTGTTTGACCATCTTTTTGTGATTTTTTGCTGATGTCTAAGCATCTGATTATTTTGGTGAATTTACTCTGGTGGTCAACTACTTTCTCTTACCTAGTGATTTTGTTTCACAGTTTTTCTTTCATTTTTTGTAAAACTTATTCTACGTCTTTGAAGTTGCCCAGTTCAAGTTATCAAAATAGGGCCAGGGTCTCACTAATCAGGTATAGATACCATCCAAGGGGTCTGGAATCAAAGACTCCAAAAGACATTTTTTCTCCTTGTGGGTTCCTGGCCATTCAGGAGATTGTGCTCACTGGCAAATATTTCTATGGAAATGTCTCTTTTAACCTCCACTTGCCCATCATTCTGGACTGGCAAGAACCAAGATTCAAAGTGGGCTCTGTTGGCCAAACACACTAAAGAGAAAACACTCTCCCCTCTGCCACACACTTCCCATCCCCAGGGAGGAGGTCTTCTGCTATTTCATCCAGGCTGTTTTCCTTGAGGGTAGGGGATGAATACTATTTCCACCTGCAGGGTATAGTAATTCATGGTTTTCATTTCAGCTTCTTCATATCTCTGTCCCTCATGACATGTAGCACTCTTCTTGTTTGTAAATCAACAGAGCAGTTCCCTTGGACAGCTTTTTGCCTTTCCTCCAATGTTTTTGTGAAGAGTTGAGACCTGCCTACCTCCTCCATGCCATGTTCCTTTTTGTCTCCCACAATGTACATTTTAATATTTTAAAATATTTAATCTGCTATTTATTCCCTGAGATGTCACCCAGCTGGTGATAATGCAGAATTTTCTCAATCTTCAATTCCCCATCAGGAATGTCTTCCCAAGGCAACACAGTGCAGAGTCCTTCTTGTCTTTAATTATCTGTGTCTTGTCCTAGCCTTGTCCTTGGTAGTTGTTTTGGTGTTCCCCTGTTTATAGAGTTTTGAATATGCACTTCATTTCCCAGACAGTCCTCTCTCTCTAGGGGTTTAAAGCATGCAAGGTATTGGTTTGCACTATCCACCTATATATTTTCTTATGTTCATTTCTTTGCCTCAAGCTGCTTTTCCATGGAGGGCTAATTCTAGGAGAGGGGCAGACCAGAGAGGAGTTTCCCAAGTCAGTCTTTTCCAACTGAAACAAGGACAGGGATCAACAAAGTGGGTGCAGACTTGATTCAATTGCCCTTGGGAGAGGTTCAGGAAAGACACCAAGATATTTTTCCACGGCTCCCCAAGGCAAGCTTTCTTCACTTGACCAGCAAAGGGATTCTCTCAACCAACAGTTCCCCACAGCCCTGAGGAAGTACATTGGCATCAAGCTCCTCTGTTGCCAACTTTTTCTGGAGCAGGTTGAGACAATGACTGCCACAGCCTCTTTTCAGGTTGGATTGAAAGCATGACCACCCTTCGAGCCTGGTCTTGAGGGATCCAAATTCACTATACAAATGCCATGATAAGTGATTAACCATGTCCACCACTGGGCTTGGATAGAGGATTTTTACGACCCTTTATGTCTCCAGAGAGATAACCTGGGACTAGACACCATGGCAACATGCTGTGAGAGACTGAGATGGCTAACAGTATCTATCACACAAAGAGAGCTATTTACATGTCTTCAATGTAATTTACCACCCTTTCTTCCTGCTTTTCCCTGGATTATATACAGTGTTCTTCTGACCTCTGGAGTTTCAGCATAGTTCCTTCAGACAGTTCCTGCATTTTTTAGTACTTTAATTTTTAAAATGCTTTGGATTACATAGTTACATTAAAAAAATATAGGGGATTCCCATATGCCACACTTCCTACCCCTCCCACACTTTCCTACATTAATATTTTTAATAGTTGTTCTGGTGGAAGGACTAAGTCCTGGAATTTCACACTTTTCCATCTTCCCCCTATCTTTTCTAATATTGTCTTTATACATTGTACCCTCCAACCCATAGATTAATGATTACTTTTTATGCATTTCCATTTTACAACTTGTAAGAAGAAGTGAAAATATATTTTTAAAATTATCATACAATAATACTGGAGTTTATAATTACACATTTGGTTATCTTTACTGGAGGTCCTTATTTCTTTATTTTTTTAATTAAAAAAATTTATTGAAGTATATCACTCATAAATGAACATATATAATTGTACAGTAAAAGTTGTAAACTTACAAAGCAAACATGCATAACCACATACAGGGGTCCCAAACATCAACCAACCACCAACATCTTACATTGTTGTGACACATTTGTTACAAATTATGAAAGAATTTCTTCAAAATCTTACTACTAACTATAGTCCATATCTTACCTTTGGTGTATTTCCCCCCAATCCACCTTGATTATTTTTTAAAATATATTTTTATTACAGAAGTTGTGAACTTACAAAACAATCATGCACATGTGTAGAAGCTAGGTGCATTATTGTATTTATTTACTCTGTAATTTACTGAGATTCCTGCAACTTGGGTTGCTCCTTTTTATTAAAATTGGAAACTTATAGGCCAGTATTTTTTCCAAAAATTTTCTACACTGTCCCCTGTCTCTTCTACTTTTGGGACTTCAAATACATTCACTCTACACTATTTGATACTGTCATATTGTCCACTGGTCTCAATTCATATTTCTCAATCTGCTTTTTCTCTGTGCTTTTGTTTGGATAATTTCCATTGACCTGCCTTCATATTTACTGATGTTTTCTTATCTTATGTTCAATATGTTTTTAATATATACAAAGAATTTTATTTCAGATATATTGTATTTCAGTTTTACATTTCCCATTGTTTCTTCTTTACAGTTTTATACCTCTCCTGAAATTCACCATTACTTGATCAATTTTACCCATCTTTTCTATCCTTTCTTAGATGTATTTATCACAATTATGTAAAATTCTGACTGCTAAGTCTAATGTCTGGCTAATAATTATTTGTTTATTTTTTGTTTTGTTTTTTTTTAAATTTTTTTTATATTTTAATTTTTAAAAGATATTTAGACTGCATTTTTATTTTCTTAATAACATCCTTTGAGATGCAGAAGTTTTTAATTTTGATGAAATCCCATTTATCTACTTTTTCTCTTGCTGCTCGTGCTTTGGCTGTGAAGTTCATGAAACCATTTCCTATTACAAGGTCCTGTAGATGCTTCCCTACATTATCTTCCAAGGTCTTTATAGTTTTGGCTCTTATATTTAGATCTTTGTTCCATCCGGAGTTGATTTTTGTATAAGGTGTGAGATGGTATTCTTCTCTCATTCTTTTGGATATGGATATCCAGTTCTCCAAGCACCATTTGTTAAAGAGGACATGCTCTCCCAATTGAGTGGGCTTGGTGGCCTTGTCAAATATCAGATGATGGTATATGCGAAGATGTAGATCAGAACTCTCAATTCGGTTCCATTGGTCAGTAGGTCTATCCTTGTGCCAATATCATGCAGTTTTGATCACTGTAGCTTTGTAGTATGTTTTAAAGTCAGGTAATGTTTTACCTCCAAATTCATTTTTCTTTTTCAATATGTCTTTGGCAATCCGGGGCCTCTTACCTCTCCAAATATATTTTGTGGTTAGTTTTTCCAGTTCCTTAAAAAATACAGTGTTGATTTTTATTGGGATTGCATTAAATCTGTAGATTAGTTTGGGTAGGATAGATATCTTAATGAAGTTTAATCTTCCTATCCATGAACAGGGAATATTTTTCCATTTATTCAAGTCTTCTCAGATTTCCTTTACCAGTGTTGTGTAGTTTTCTGTATAAAAATCCTTTAGATATTTAGTTAAACTTATTCCTAGCTAGTTGATTCCTTTAGTTACTATTGTAAATGGTATTTTCCCTTGAATTCCTCCTCAGATTGCTCATTATTGGTGTACAGAAATACTACAGATTTTTGAACATTGATCTGATAACCTGCAAATTTTTTTAACAACTTTATAAGTTCTGGAAGCTTTGTTGTAGATTTCTCAGGTCTTTCTATGTATTGGATTATGTCATCTACAAATAGGGAAATTTTTACTTCTTCCTTTCCAATTTGGATGGCTTTTATATCTTTTCTTGCCTCAGTGCTTGAGCAAATACTTCTAACACAATGTTAAATAGGAGCAGTGATAGTGTTCATCCTTATCTTGTTCCTGATCTTAGAGGGAAAGCTTTTAGGATTTCACCATTGAAGATGATGTTAGCTGTG
>JAQZBX010108294.1:0-10567 GCA_029593785.1 Cabassous unicinctus
CAAGCCCTTTGACTCCCACTTTCTCTGCCCTAAGTCATCCTCTGTGCTAATTGAAAATGGACATAGATATAAGACAGACAGTATACAAGTGAAGCAGAAGAATCAGGTAGCCCAGAAAGACACAGAGACTCCCCACCTCTTATAGATCGAGGTCAGCACTTTCCTTAAGATTGTTGACCAGTCTGAGTCTCCCTTCAGTCTTCCAAGAGGCATTCATTTTAATAACAAGTCAAAACTCATTACACAAATTGCACAATTCTATTAGAATATTGTTATCCCATGTAAATGCTATTAGTTCCACAAATGAACTATTCTATGCAAAACTGCTCAGAAAACTATAAAGTGCTTTACAAATGGAAGACAAATTATAATGTCCAAGAGAGAAAAACATTACACTAAACTGAAATCATAAAATGCTAAAAGTACCCACTGATGTAGCTCCAATTCTCAACTTCACCCTTTTTGTGTGAAAAGGTAAAGGGAAGCAAAGCATTTTCTTTGTAAATCCCATTTATATGACTAATGTTCTTCTACAACCAGCATGTAATTTTGCTTTACTGATTTGTTTTCCCATCTTATGTGACATATTTTATATTCCTTCTGTCTTCTTAGAAGTGCCACTTTGTTGAGGGGAGGGAGGTAGAGTTTTGTAAGAGGTTTTAAAATATGCTGTTAATGAATGAATAGACAGCTAATTACTTGCTAAATGCATTAACACAAATCTGGGTCTGAAATTGCCTCAGAATTAATTTGGGACATATGTGCACATCTTTGCTTATATTTGCAGGGGGCATGGTACAGGAATTTCCATTTGTATATGAGATAGTCTTTTACTTTATTTACACAAACCTGGCTACAAGAAAGAACATTTGTTGCCAGATTTGTCTCACTTTACAAACTACATTATTAAAAAAAGAGTAAATTCCTAAATTTTGTTCCTCATACATTGATTTCTTCCTCTTTCTGTGTATATAGGTAAGAGGTCTGAAAATGAACTGCATACCAAGTAACAAAGATTTGCTGGATTCCAGTAGTGATTATTCCCCAGACATAGTTGATTTTTAAAATATGCTGTTATTTCTCTTACCCAACCCACAACCCCATTTCTTCCTATATAGTGAGACCTACCAGATTATTATTCTCTCAATATAGAGGCTGGATTTCCACTTTAGTTCAGACAAAAGCTATGGTATAAACTGCCTTTTAATAGAAATGATCACTTTAAGGGTCCATCCATAGATGTTTTGAATATGCAACTATTTCCCCTGAAGTAAATTAGCCAGTAAATAAGGTTCCATTAGCATTCACATTTGCAAATAAGTAAAGTCTTTTCCTAGGCATTTTTCAAAACTTAGTTCTAGGGTGATGGCCCTGCTAAAGAATACTGCCAACTGCTATGTCCAACAGGATCAGAGACCGATTATTCCTTAACTTGGCACAGAAAAACTCATCTTTCCCAAGACTAGGACTCCTCCTTTTTGAGGAGACCCATCTTGGACTCTAACATCCATCTTTCCATTATGCAGAATTCCTAGCAAATACTGGCCAATATCTTTTGCCCATTGGCTAAATCTGGTCTTCAATGGTCTTGTTGGATATAACCACGTTGTTTTAATCCCATCAACCTGTACATTGCAAATATTTTATGTATTTTTTTTAAGTGGACTCTCTCCCCGATTTATACTTTTCCTATAAAATTTGGGGAAAATATTAAATTCAAACATAGTTCCTGGACCCATTTCCTTAGTGAAACCTAGGTCAGTTCATTCAAAAATTTTGTAGGTTGCATGTTGTGAAAACTCCCACTAAGATACTAGTTCTCATTAAAGATATAGGGTCACTGCTATCTAATGACACCCCTGAACTTCCTTTCTAGTGATTCTAAATTTTTTCATCTAACCTCTCTCCCCTGCCTTTTCTGGTAACAGATCTCAGCTGCCTGGCCAAGGGAGTGGCAAGGGACCCAGAATAAGCCAATTAGAGGTCACTTCACCTCGGCTGGTGATCATTCGGGGAATAAGCACTTGACCCACGTTGAACTAATCAGAGCCCTTCCTTCTTTCATATTTTTCCCAAACTGAACTGAGAAGGAAAAAAAGAACTATTTTTTGCATGTTTATGAGATTGTGGAGATGTAGCCTGCAATATGAAGACAGTTCTTCCATAGCAGGAAAGAATAAACAAAACAGAAAGAGGCACACATCAGAAATGGGGGGAAGGGAGGAGAGGTAGCGAGAGTAAGAGATGACAGCATTGAAATCTCAGGATCCAGTCACTTTCCTCCTGAGAGTATCCTCCTTTTTCCACTCTTTATTTATGTGAATCAATATTCTTCCCCCCGCCCCCACTTTCTTGCCTAAGTTACTTTAAACTGTTTTTCAGGCATTAGAAGTCAAAAAGTCCTCCTAGTTCATAATTTTAAAAACTATGAAAATTATTCTTCTTTACCTTTTTTCCCCATCTATGATCTATTTTCTAACTACCCTCTTCTATTTGCTAACTCACCAACCCTTTGGGACTTGGACAGGAAAATGGCAGGAACTAAAGAGAATGAAATAAAAAGGGAGAAAGCAGGGAACCGAGTGATAGTTCCCCATTTAGTTTACAGCTCTGGAGTAATGTAAGTTCATTCAGAAATGGGAAATGGTAATTAAAAATCAAAGAACTAGGGCGTCAAGCCTACTCGGCCAATTCATAGCTGAAACTCTATGCATATTTTCCTTAGGGCCACGGTCCACAGCATTTCAACCTAAGAGGTTTATTAATTTCCTTTTAAGCTGCTTTTCAGGGTCTTTTCTCTATTCATCCATTTCCTAGAGTCACTGTAGCTGCCAAGTGCCCTACAGGCCTCCCTGGGTGTACCCACCCATCTTAGGCAGCTTACCACCCACCAAATCCTTTTCTCTATTCTTCCTTTTCTTTCCCCTATTCCACAAATTCTTGAAACTTTCTTTCCTTTTTTATATCCTTCTTTATTCTCCCCCAATTATAACCTATCGTGTGGCCTTTTCCCTTGAGGGTCCATTCAGTGATCAGCTTGCCCTAATTTGGTCAGGTATAGCTAAGATGTTACTAGTTCATGATGGATTAATCTTTTACTCTCCCAGAGATCATTTACATTTTTACGGTGGCCTTAAGCAAAAAGAGTTAGCCACATGGGATTTCTGGTGGTAGGAGTTATGCAATGAATATTGGGTTCCTGGGAATATTTAACACCCCTAAATTCACATCCTGGACACACTGACATGTCTGTCCATCTGGTCAGTTCTGCCCTTTGGGATGATTCCATCTTCACCACTTAAAGAGATTTCCTCTCTGCAGGAACCTTTTGCTTTCCTCTCCCTTGGGTGACCTTCCCTTTTCTCCCTCTGGCTAATACCTATGCTCACCTCCCCCTGCTCTATGATTGCCTTATCAGTGTCTATAATTTTATTAACTCTGTAAATTTAGAGTCTTTTAAAGAGCACATCAAAAGTTCAAGCCATGCCACAACAGCCCTAGAAACATTTCTTGAAACAGAAATGATGAATCCAAAGTTATTTCAAGTAAGGACTAGCGAATGTCATGAGAATGTTCCTGGTCATTTTATTGGCTTTAGTGAAACAAATCCCCCTGAATCTATGGTTTTATTGGGACGACAGATAATACGGGATGTAAAGTGGCAGGAATGGGGCTCACAAGAAATGCAATATGGGCAATTACATTAAGATTTGGGTGCTACAATTTAAGAAGAGCCTAGAAAAATTAAAGGGTGTCCTTGAGAGAGTTTGGAAAGAGATCAGAGAAACATGCCCCATCATGATTAGAGGAATTGCAATGGAGAGGATGGAGACATAAGAGCTACTGTCAAGTTTTGGAATGCACATTTTCTAGAAGAGACAGTGGAATTATTCTGGATTGCTCCACAGGACAAAATAGGATCAATGGGTACAAATTACAAAAAGGCTGATTTTATCTCAGATGAAGGGAAACTTTCCAACAAACCATGTCATCCAGCAGTGGTATGAATCATCTTCCAAAATAATTACTGATAATATTTGATAGAAGGTCTAAATGGCCATATTCCAGGGCGTGCAAAGCATCTGCCTGAATATACAGGCTGCACAACCGCTAAGACTCCTCAAACGCTGACCCCACCATTCTGTGATCCATCAGCACTAGATTACACTAGGTGAGCCATACAGGCAGCATCAGGTTTTCTTGTGAGCTTTCAGACTGGGAATAGGGAGAGGAAGCCAGTAATAGACAGTACAAAGGAGTCAGAGGACGCAGCACCTCCAGCCTGTCACCTGTTGGCAGTTTTAGTCTTTTGATTGGCTTCAGCCTGTTGGCTACTCACCTGCCCATCTATTCTCTAAATGAAGTACTCTGGCATTTGAGTTCAACTCAACAAGCAGGAATGCTGTGCAGCTATAAATCATTGGTCCCTTCCTCCCTGAGCCCTTCAGTGGTAGGAGTAATTGGTTAATTGCCAGAGTTGTTAACAAGAATTAAGAATTCAAGGGAATTGGCTAGGAATGTAGATCTGTTGCAATATGGTTAGAACAAATGTGTTTGTAAAGGGGCAGAAATTTAGAAATATGTATACCTAAATTAAAAATTGGGTCTCAATGTCCTTCAAAATATTGCCTGCAACTTATTGTTTCAGTTCTCCCTTATTTAATGGATGGCACTCTAAAATGATGCATCCTCCTTAGCTCCTTGTATTCCACCTTCCAGTTACAGTGTCCAAAACACCTTCTATATTTTCTGCCTCTGCACTCACTTCTAACAGGCATCCCTCCATGCTAATGCCACTCTGCACACTCTCTTTTGAAACAACCATCCCTTCCCATATGTTTTGATTTGCTCTATAAATAAATGGATAAAGGATGAGACAAAATCTAACAGACCACTGCCCGAATCCATAGACGTGTGCCTCATAGGGATACATGCCTGCCTTAGCAAGCGCAGGTCCTATACCAGTTCTGTGCTGGATGGGACTCCTGGCATTGCTGGGCGTCGTGCAGGCCATCTAGGTCATTCAAGCAACGATACAGCAGACATTGGCCATCCTTATGTTTGCACACCATCTTATCTTTTTCAAAGTATTTTCTTTATTGATAACATTATAAAATAGGTAGAATGGGTATTATTGTTCCTGTTTCAAGGATGAGTAAGTTGAGACTGAAAGTGGTTAAATTAGAAATCCAGTACTAAGCCCTAGATTTCGTATTTCCCTGAGTATTCCATGTGCTACACTCACCAGTATTTTAGAGTCTCTGCTCCAAAAATGTGAAGTGTCCATTGTTTGGTAGTCATGAAATTTCTTCAGAATTGCCTACAGAGTAGATCATAGAATGAGTAACTAGGTTCAAATACATATACTTTGTAAGTGTGTATGTGTGTGTCTTGGAAAGATTGTGGAACATAGGGTTTGGGGACAATTTGGAGCCAGTCCAGTATCCATTTTGGAAAGTACACACAGAAAGACTTTCAAGAGAAGCAAATGTATTAGTGGATTTACAGGCAGTGGCAGTTTTCATACTCCCAAAGACTTGCTGCTACCTAGGGTCACAAGCGGAATAAATGTATTTGAATCATCTTAAAGCCAAGGACCCACCTTATCTATAATCTTTGAATAGAATTTTATGAAGGTGAAATAATGTATTGCCAAAGCTGTTGAAATGCCAATAGGGTGAAGCATGCACAGCAGTTGTAACAGTGAAAATTGAGTTGCCATGGCCCATTAGTAGCAGGTCAGGAATGGAAGGAACAACCAATGGAGGTACCATCATTATATACCATGATTAAGTTGCAAGGTTTTCATAAATTGCTATATTGATACCTTGTATTTTATAACACACAGAAGCTAAACCAACAGAATGAACTGATTAAGAATTCCAAGTGGAGGCGAATAAGTGCAATGTTTTCTCAGCTGTTGAAGATCATTAGTATTTTATATACTAAAGCTGAGCCAATCATATGTCCAGATTTTCCGAGACCATCTTGGTTTCATACAATTTTTTAAAAGGTTGCTTATTAACTATAAACTCAATTGTGATGCATTTTATGATTTTATAAACCTTTTCCAATAATAAATTCAAATTAAAAGAGAGAACAATTTGCTAGTAGATTGCACGTCCTAATTTTTGATATTAGGATATGATATTTTAATATGAATAAGGAGACCAGTGGATCTCTTGGGGAAAAAAATGTCCAAGCGTTGGAGCTCAGGAGACCTGACAAAATAAATGAGGGTTTCCCCCAGCAAGTCCCAGTAGGAGGGAAGAGTAATGCAACACTGAAATAAGATTACTTTGAGTGCAGTGAAGTCTGAGCTCAGAAGTGTGTGTGAAGTTATGTTGGGAAGAACTGGTTGTGACACAGAGCATGGCTAAGATAGAAGTCCCAGCTTGGCATTGGGCTGTGCTTTGGGTTCAGTGATTGAATGTGTTAATGTGAATGAAGAGGCCTTTAATTATGGAGCCAAAGCCTGCTCTGCAGCTGCACTAACACAAGACTTTGGATGTGGCACTTTTGCAGAATGGACTAAAGTTCCAGGGATAGCAGAGAACTGAACTCAAGAGCAACGCTCAGTGGCAGCAAAAGAGTGGCAGTAGTGAAACCATGGACACTCCAAACTCCCTGTGCCTGACGTAAGAGAACCAACTTGCCCTCGGATTTATAATCCCCTGGGATTCTTGTTCACTCTCAGAGGAAGATACTGGACTCCTTCCTACAAGGATATTTTACACTATAGTGGCTGAATGTTTATGTATTAACAGTTTTTCTGCCATCAGTTTAAAGAGCTGTTCCTCTGGTTTACATTTAAATCAAATATTTTTTAAAAATAAAGACACTTGTTATACTGTACCTCATTGATTTGGTGCATTTAGCCTTATTTTCCCAGGTACTTATTTATATGTGTATTTCATATGTCTTTGACTTAGTTTGAAGATTCTTTGAGAGGAAGGAGCATATTATATTACCCACCTGTAGAACCTCAATGGTTATAAGAACCTGACTTATGATCAAGGGATTCTTACTGTGCCTAAGTGGGTTTCAGACATGTGAGGGCATGGCAGCCTGCTACAGTTGGTTTTATTTTGGTTTTGGTTGCAAGGCACAAAGAGCAACTCAAGCTGGCACCAGTATACGGACCTTTACCGTAAGCACACACCAAAGAACCAAAGCACAGCCCAATCTCATTGGATTTGGAAGTTGGAAAGAGGCTTCTTGTTTGGATTTCTCTTGGGACCACATGTAACTATAATCTTACATCCTCCATTTTCTTTTCTATGGCAATCAGTGGCCTCTGCTTTAGTTCACTCATGTTTCAGAACAGCCGGATCAGACTGCATTCTCAGCACAGTCTTCCAGCTGCTGCCTGACTCACCATCTCAGACTCCAAGCCCACATCTTCCAATGAGGAAGCTCATTGGCCCAGTTCACCTTCCACAAGCCGTCAACCTGCTATTCACGAGCTCTTCTTTGTCAGGTGTCTTACCAGGGCAAATCACATGGAGAGGACACGGCTGTAATCCTCAACTCAGACTGAGGTCAGCGGCGGCTGCCACTAAGGGGCTGTGGGTGGGATGTGCAGGATGGACGGCTTGCACTGATGTGACGCCCCCAGCAACCCCACCCCACAGGCCCATCGGCATGAGAGGCAGGAGATGATTCATCTGAGCACTAATAAAGCCTTAGTCATCTGACAGCAAAGATGTTCATCATGCAGCCAGGTGCCTGCCACTCAGCTCTGGGGCCTCCCCCCCACCCCATGACATTTGTCTCTCAATTCTGTGGAAAGTTTAGAGGATATAAGTGAAGCTATATTGTTATATCTATATTGTTAGAGCTTTGGAGCTAATGGAGAAGCTATTCTGTTAAATACTCTTTAAGTTCTGGGGGATGAACACTCTAAAAACAGTGAACAACAAAGAAGAGGAAGCCCTTCTTTCCCACTTCCCCACAGATCAGCTGACCTTGTCCAAGGCAGGGAACAGCAGAGCCCCAAGGGCACAGCAGTGGCCAGTCGGAGCTTCTGTTGCTCAGAGGGATGTGGGCAGTGGCAACCCCCGGTGAGAGTGGACTTCTGGAAGGAAACTCCCACAGATGCTGGTGGCATAGGGAGTTGTATTTCCCAGGAGGCAGAGCTCCTGTGTGCAAGAGCCACAGAAATAGCAACACTAAGCAGAGACTAAGAAGAGAAGGGCCCATTTCAGTTACAGTTTGTACACTCAAAAAAATTTATGATTGAACTGATTCATTGATAAATGCCTTCACATTATATCTGTGCTAAACATTTGATCTAAAGAACTTGGAGAAACAGGTCCTATGGCTAGAGCTCTATCCTGGCCTATTGGTCATCACTGTAGAAACAACAGTATACCACCAGGAGTAAAACACAGGCATGAGCCAAAGGCATAGAAATGTAAGAAACATCAGAGAAGAAGATGAAAATGCTCACCTCCAAACAACTGGTAGACTTACTGTGGGTAGTGGGCCTATTATTGAAGATCATTATCCATTGATCTGAGTTTTGTGGTTATAAAAATTCCAATCAGTGCTTGTCTTTTTTATTTTTGGAGACTTTTTCTGCTAGCAAGCCACTTTCACCCTAAGGGATGCTTAGGGACTGCTTATATGCCAAATGCTGGGCCACCCTATTTAATATCTTCACTTCCATGGCCATCCTGCTCCATCTAATAAAGAATAAGATCACAGACCTCAATCCCAACAGGTTTTACATCTGCTTTCTATGTTTTTCTGAGTCTGTAATCTCTTTAATGCCTTGGTGTTTCTAAAGGAATGTTCTCTTAGCTTCCCGTTTCCATCACCAGGGGTAACTAGTAGGACTGGAAGCTATCTAGAGAGCTTGGGAGGGAAGACTTTACTGTTTCCATCACTTTTACTCCAGACATTTAGCCAAGTTCAAGGATTTGCTCAGCCAGTGCCGTTAGTAAGTTGCTGTTGTGCCACGAAAATGTGAAAAGTGTAAGTACCGTGGCTGCCGGAATAGCTGCTGACAATGCACAGTCTGTGGGTTAGACATAAGGCCAGCAAGAATGAGAGAGAATCTTAGGGGGTTGGTTTCAGAAAGAGAGTTTCATCACACTTTGTTGAGTTTCGATTCTCGCTCTGTAAGTAAAGAATCAAGTTTGCTCCCAGCACTCAGATTCTTGGCCTCCCACATGGAAACGGAATCACAAAGACATGTGTGTGTATATGCATTTAGACGTATGCTTGTATTCCAAACTCACGAGGAAGAAAAAAACTTCCCCAGATTTTTCAATTCCTATAAGGATTGTAGCTTACTATTTCTGGATTTGGATCATTGAGTTCCCTGGATTATTAAACATAGCAAAAAGCCATCTGCAATGAATCGGACTTGCTCCTCTAATTGAGTCATGCTGTGAAGCCCTTTACTGTTTCCCTCACTTCATTGCTGTATATTTTTTCAAGAATGATAGGAAATACATTTTTACTACTAATGCCACCTGCAGGTTGAAGAGAAACTATTGCAAGATTCTTGAAATCCCTACAGCACACTGATATCCTTCCAAAATATCACCGCAGCCCAGCTAATCAGCAAGAATGTAGTCTCATTTCTTTGACGATGTTCTTTATCAAAAATATGCCTTTGTAATTACCACTGCAGCCAGCCCACCCTCCTCACTTGACACGCGGGCTAGCAGGTATTTGCATGTAGGAGCATGTGGGGAAGCATTTCCTAGGAAATAATCACTCTGGGCTACTTCATGCAACAGCATCCCAGTACTGTTGTAAAGTGTCTCAGGTAAAGGGGTATGAGAGTTATCTTCCATCAATTAGTTTCCACGTGAATTATTTCCTGGGTCAATCAATCATTCCACGCAAATGCTGTGACTTGGGTTCACTGTACCAAATGATTTAGTACACGCGATGCCATCTATGTCTTACTTTCTCAGCCAGGTGAGGTTTCTTTAGGAGAGGTATTGTTTTCCACTCTAATCAGTTTCTTCTTATTATGACTGGCATTACCGTTACTGCATTATGATTATTCGTCATAGTAGATAAACTTTGCTATCAGTTCATTATAAATTATGCTTCAGCTTCTGCCTCAGTGATGTGATGTTCCCAATTATCTGAAGAGCACAAAATTAAGAGGAAGTAAAGGATGTAACCATCAATATTCTTACAGATATTCTAGGCTTGTTGATGTTGCCAAACAGGACAGTAGACCTCCAATTTGTCACCACCAGATGGAGGCAGCTTTCAGTGTCTGCATCAGCTCCAGCATGACGTCACATGGACTGTGAGGACATAATGTGGACAGAGGGACAGCAAGGATTATGTGAGGAAATCCTTCTTGACCAGACCAGGTACCCACCCGAAACACCTACTCTGCTGCTTAATGAAATTATTATACGTGAGCACAGAGGTGAAGGAACTGAGCCAATTACCTTAGTGCATTTGACAAGCTACCTAAACAGATACTCAGCGCCTAACGTAGGGCCATTTTTATCACTATGAATAATAATAAAAGGTCTGAGGAAATTCTATCCCTTCTGGAAGGGCTCAGATAATATTAATAGGAAAATCT
>JAQZBX010108295.1:0-10567 GCA_029593785.1 Cabassous unicinctus
TTTTCTCTTTGACACTTTGTTCTTCTTGTTCTATTTCCTTGCTGTTTTTTGTGTTCCCTTGAAGGAAAAAGATTAGGGCCAGAAAAAGCAAAAGATGTAAAAAAAGAAAAAGGATAATACTACTAATACTAATAAAGATTACAAGAGTGGCTTTATAAGACATAGTAAAATGAATATTTAACTCAGGCAAGCGTGTAGAGGAATAGGAATAAAAAAGTGTCATACCTACAATGAAATGGGAAACCAAATAGAGAAAAATATATAGAATGATCTAAAAGACCAGAATGATGATGAGAGAAAGAGGAAAGAAAGGAAAGAAGCAAAAAGTTAATCAAGAAAGAGAAAACAGAAAAGAGAAGATAGAAATCAAAACCAGAAAAGCTGAGGACTAAATAAAGAAAGGTGGAATGTAAGAACCACAACAGAATGCAGAGGATAGAAAGATGAGGGAAGGAAAAGAGAGAGCATTGGTAGACAAAATCAGTACACACAGAAAGTGGGAAATCAAGGAAGAAGAAGCACAGCAAAGAAGAAACAAGGTAACAGCACCTGATTTTAAAAACTGAGTGGGGGCGGGAAGAGGAAAGAACAACAAAAAACAAAAAAAACTAAACAAACACACAAGCAAACAGTCAAACAAAGCTAAGGAAGAACAGCCTTCCTTCTTGGGCCCTTGGGCCCTTGTAGAGCCTCTCAGGCTGCCTGTGTTCATCAATCAATTACCCTGGAGGTTTCCTCCTACAGGTTGTGAGGCAGGTTTTAGTGAGTAAAGTAAGTTAAAAAAATTTTTTTTGGAAATATACGGCACCCAAAAGAAGCTAGTATAAAAATAGTGTCTCTGTTTTCCCTGTCCTAGAGTATCAGTGGGGTGTTAGGTATCCCGGTTGATCACTACTATCAGAGGAGCCATGAATCAAACTAGGGAGCTTGTATATTTAAGGCAGAAAGTCCTACCCTGAGCTACCTTCCTAATTGGTTCAGTAAGCTCTTCAAAAATCTATTCAGTCTCTTTCCCTCAGGCAGGTTTGACTCTCCTAGGGCAGCAGGATTCAGCAGGCTTTGTGAGTAGTCCCCCTCCTGTCACCTGGTCAGGTTGACTTCCCTTTTGAAATGCAAATGGGACCCTGATGGCTGAGTTCACTTTACTGAAATGATTGTCAATCCCCTTCTAGACCACCCCCTTCTCCCAGGGGACCCTAAATAGGCTCTTGGAAACTTATTAAGCTCTTCCCACTGCCTGACTCCCTTAAGGGAGTTGAAATTCTGAAAGTCTTCAGCTGAAACTATTAAATTGGCTGACTCCACCCTCTCTCAGGTCAAGCCTCTGTATCCCAGGGCATTTAAGTAAATCACGCTTCCTCAGCAGATTCACCTCTCCCCTCTGCCTGGTGCCATCTTGATACAGCTGGTGTGCTCCCCAAAGCTCAAAGGAGGTCCAGGTAAACAAACCCACAGAAAGGAAACCCCTCACCACCCCTTTCCAGAACCCTCCCACTGTCAGAGGAAGCGCCCTCTCACTGGATTGCCTGTGGGAGTCGGGGCTCACCCTAGCTCTTTGCCTTGAGGGTGGGGCTTAGCCGACCGTGCTATGAGTTCCAGCTTGGGAAAAACTCACAGTTTTATCTTGAGCAATCTATCTCCCTGTCCAGCTCCTTCAAGATCGATACCTGGAAGGCTCCAGCTCTGCTCCGTGGCCTCCCACAACAGCTTACTTGGGCAAGATCCTGTCCCCAATCAGCTGTCTTTTGTGAGAGAGATGGTGAGCATCCACTTAAACTGACACCATCTTGCCTGTCTGGTTGGAGTTCTGATGATGAGTTTTAATGCTGGAGCCCAAGGAAGTAAGCACAAAGAGGAGCTTGTTTCTGTGGAAGGAGAGAAAGCCCTAAGAAAAGATATGAGCTGTTTGCCTGGTAGTCTACAGCTAGCCTTGTGGAAAGAGGCAAAGCCTAGAGAGCTTCATAGTCTATAGCTGACCTTGTGGAGATAGAAGAAGAGCTGAGCCCGGAGACAAGCAAGCCCTGGGAAGAGAGGAACCCAAGAAGACTGAACACCCACAGATATCGGCAGCCATCTTGCTCAAAATGTGGCAATAAATTTTGGTGAGGGAAGTAACTTATGCTTTCTGGCTTGGTAACTGTGGGCTTCTTCCTCAGATAAATACACTATGTGAAAGCCAACCAATTTCTGATATTTTGCATTAGCACCCCTTTGGCTGACTAATACACACTCAATTCTTTAGATTATGGCAGGATATATAAAGACCTGTATATGTCATTGCAATGTCATTCAGGTCAGTTGAACATCCTAAAAATGCCCCCATATTACACCTCTTTTTCCCTCTCCCTGACTTCGGCACCTCCAGTGGCCACTGACTCCACATCAATGATATAATTTCTTCCATTGCTAGAATCAAAATAATCTATCGTAGAATACCAATAAGTTTACTCTAGTCAATATTTTATTCCCCAATACTGAGGATTCTGGGATGGTGATGCCCACTCCATCTCTAATTGGCTGATGGATGGGACTTTCTTGCAGTTGTAGACTCTCTCAGTTCCTTGCTCTGGTATTTTTCCATCATTATCTCCTTCTTATTCATCCTGGGTGAGTCCAATGAAGTGAAGAGTAGGTGTTGAAACTCTGCTAAGTCTCAGAACCCAGCTGGCACATGGATAACCCAGAGATTCAAGTCTCTTGGACGTACACCTACCAACTCTAGGTTCAAATAGAAGGGACAGAAGAGGCATCTGTAGAAAAGTCACATATGAGCCCATCTCTGTCACACACAGGAGCACAATCTCCAATGTAGGGCCCATTGGCAAGGCACCAAATTCTGGAGCTATCTGCCATGAACATAGGACCTGGGTGTCTCCAGAACCCTCAGGAGCTCCACTGTTTGGGGTATTATTTACTTTGGAAGTCTATGAGATCCTGCTGAGATATGCATAAGCATTACCTCCAGGATGACCTCCCAACACTTTGAAGTGTCTTACCATATAAACTCATTTTTCTTTACCTTTTCCCCCTTTTCTTCAAGGTCTTTTTCCAGTTGTATCATCAGCATGTACTTGGTAGTAATCTCTCAATGGCAGGGATGCTTATCCCCAGGAGTCATGTCCCTTACTGTGGAGAAAGTAATGCATTTATAAGCTGAGTTTGGCTTAAAGATAGGACACATTTGAGCAACAAGGAGGTAACTCTTAGACACTATACACCACTAGGCTAAGTTTCAAATTCTAAAGCAAAAGGTTCATAAGCATATTTGTCAATATCAAGGGCCCATCAATGGACCATTCTTCTTCACTAATCATCACCCCTGTACTTGGGGGATTGTTACTGTTCCATTAGAGAATGTGGCAGAGCCCCCCAAGATGGGGATTCAATAATCTTTCAGTTGTTGTGTGAATCTCTATCCACTGTGGCAATGCCCCATGAACATTTGAACATATTTATATACATTATATGTATGTCCAGGGGAACTTTCTCCCATGTATCCCCCATCACTGACACCCCACAGAATTTAGCTTCCCCTGCCGTAGTTGTAACCCTTCTGTGATTCAAAACTCCTCAGAAATGAACCCAAGATTATTGCCAAATTCAATTAATAGGAAAATTAAGCAATAATGATAGGTTTAAACAAAAGAAGTAAAATATGTAATAATTGAGAAATACTAAAGCTAAACTAAAATTTTAAAAAATGGGATAGTAAAAAATGAAAAATATTTTTTAAAATTTTTTGATGTTTTCCCTTTCATCATATAATATCTGTTGTCCTGTATGTACAGTGCCATTTTCTTCCATTTTTTCACCAATGTCTTACTTTTTTAAAATTTTGTCTTCAAAGAAGTTTTAGGTCACAGAAATGCCACATACAAAATATAGGGGACTCCCATATACCCAACTTGCTCCCCCTTCTCCTCCTTCCCTATTAATAACCCTTTACAAGTGGATGGTTCATTTGTTACAACTGATGTACAAATATTGAAACATAGCTAACAACCATTGTCAATGGTCTACATTGTGGTTTCCATTTTAGACCAACCACTTCTATATACTTTTGATGAATTTTAACATGACCTGGATCCATCATTGCAAGACCATGCGGACACTTCCATTGCCCCCTAAATACCTCCTCTTCCATCTATTCTATTCCTCCCTCTTCATCACCTTGGGCACATGGCAGCCACCAGGCTTCACTCCTTGAAGGCAAAGTTCATACATATTTGCTATAATGCTGAGGGATTGACACACTACTCAGTCCTCCCTTATTAGGAACCACTCATGCTCTCAAGAGACACTCTTCCTTCTGTTTGCGAACATATTAGACCTCCTCAACATGGGAGTCCAACTCCTTCACACTCATTATATGTGTCTCCCCCACTGATACAGCACACTATGACAAAATGATCAATTGTACATTCTCTTGAAGACTGCCCCAGGTGTACCCTGTCCCAAATGCCCCCCATCTGACATCATAAACCAGTAATCCTTCCTTGTTACACTGCCAAAAGGGTTTCCTCAACATTGGAATTTCACCCACATACCTACAAATCCAGTGTTCAACTGCTACCTTCCCCAAACTTCACTCCAGTTCGATGGACCATCCAAAACATCCTCCCCACCCTATCCCCTTGTGAAGCTTGCACTGTCCAACCCAATAGTATCCCTACACCCCGGTTGTATCCCTTTACTGCCCAACTACTCAATTCCACCTTATCATATATTTTGCACTTATGGGCGTGGACTCAAAACCTTCTTTTCCTATTCTATTTCCTGTAAACATATCTTCAAGTCTCTAACTCTCAGAGTCAGCTAGATTTGCTTACTGCATAACAGAAAGGTCATGTAATATTTGTCTTTCAATGCCTGGCTTGCTTCATTCAACATAAGGTCCTTAAGATTCATCCATGTTATTCCACAAGTTAGTACTGCATTCCTTCTTAGAGATGAGTAATATTACATTATTTGTGCATGCCACATTTTGATTATCCATTCATCTGTTGATGGGCATTTAGGTTGATTCCAACTTTTGGCAATAGTGAATAATGCTGATATGAATATTGGTGTGCATATATCTGTTTGTACCCTTGCTTTTAGTTTTTCTGGGTTTATACCCAGCAGTGGAATTGCTGGGTCATATGGCAGATCTATAATTAGTATTTTGGGAAACAGCAGGATTGTCCTCCACAATGGCTGGGCCATTCTACATTCCCATCAGCAGGGGATGAGTGTTCCCATTCCTCCACATCCTCTCCAAAACATGTAGTCCTCTGTTTCATTAATGACTTCCAGTCTAATGGGTGTAAGATCGTATCTCATTGTACTTTTGAATTGCATTTCATTAATAGCTAGGGATGTTGAACATCTTTTCATCTGCTTTTTAGCCATTTGTATTTCTTCTTTGCAGAAGTGTTTGTTCAAATCACTTGCCCATTTTTAAATGGGTTTTTTGTCTTTTATATTTTTGAGATATAGGATTTCTTTATATACACTGGACTTTAGGCTTCTATAGGAAAAAAAGGTTACTAAGTATTTTTTTTTCCCATTGGGTAAGCTGCCTTTTTACTTTCTTGACAAACTCCTTTTAGGTGCAAAAGATTTTAATTCTGAGGAGGTCCCATTTATCTATTTTTTCTTTGACTACTCATGCTTTGGATGTGAAGTTCATGAAGCCATTTCCTATTATAAGGACCTGTAGATGCTTCCCTACATTATCTTCCAAGTTCTTTATGCTCTTGGCTCTTATATTTAGATCTTTGATCCATCTTGAGTTGATTTTTATATGTGTGAGGTGGTGTTCCTCTCTCATTCATTTGGATATGGATATCCAGTTCTACAAGCACTATTTGTTGAAGAGGGCATTCTCTTCCAGTTGAGTGGGCTTGGTGGCCTTGTCAAATATCAGATGACTGTATATGCAAGGATCTATATCAGAACTCTCAGTTCGGTTTCATTGGTCAGTATGTCTACTCTTGTGCTTATACCATGCAGTTTTGACCACTGTAGATTTGTAGTATGTTTTAAAGTCAGGTAGTGTATTTTCTCTGATTTCATTTTCCTTTTTCAATTAGTCTTTGCCTATTTGGGGCCTCTTGCCTTTTCAAATAAATTTCACAGTTAGTTTTTCCAATTAAGTAAAAATGCTGTGTTAATTTTTATTGGGATAACTTAAAAATCTCTATATTAGTTTGGGTAGGATAGACATCTTGAAGATATTTTGTTTTCCTACCCATGAACAGGGAATTTTCTTCCATTTATTTAAGTCTTCTTTGATTTCCTTTAACAGTGTTGTGTAGTTTTCTGTGTATAAGTCAATTACACCTTTAGTTAAATTTATTCCTAGTTTTTTAATTTTTTTTAGTTACTATTGTAAGTGGTATTTTTTTTCTTGATTTCCTCCAAAGATTGCTCATTATTTGTGCACAAAAATGTTACTGACTTTTGTTCTTTGATCTTATAACCTGTGACTTTAATTGAACTCATTTATAAGTTCCAGAAGGGTTCTTGTAGTTTTCTCAGGGCTTTCTATGTATAGGATCATGTATTCTGCAAATAATAAAATTTCTACTTTTTCTTTTCCAATTTGGATGCATTTTATATCTTTTTCTTGCCTCAGTGCTCAAGCAAGTACCTCTAACACAATGTTAAATAGGAACGATGATAGTATGCATCCTCGTCATGTTTCTGATCTTAGAGGGAAAGTTTTCATGATTTCACAAGTGAAGATGATGTTACCTGTGGGTTTTTCATATATACCCCATATCATCTTGACAACGTTTCCTTCTATTCCTATCTTTTGCAGTGTTTTTATCAGGGAAGTGTGCTGTATTTTGTCAAATGCTTTTTCTGTGTCTATAGATGTGATCATGTGATTTTTTTCTTTTGATCTGTTTATGTGGTGTATTACATTGATTGATTTTCTTATGTTGAACCATCCTTGCATACCCCATATGAAACTCACTTGGTCATGGTGTATAATTAGTTTGATGTGTTGTTGAACATGATTAGCAAGTATTTGTTGAGGATTTAACATCTAGATTCATTAGAGAGATTGGTCTGTAATTTTCATTAGAGAGATTGTCTTTGTTTCACTTCGGTGTTAAGTTATTTTTGGCATCATAGAATGAGTTAGGCAATTTTCCTTCTACTTCTATTTTTTGGAAGAGTTTAAGGAGGATTGTTATTACTTCTTTCTGCACTGTTTGGTACTGAGCTCTTCTTAGTTGGGGGATTTTTAATGACTGTTTCTCTCTGTTTACTTGTGATTGGTCTATTGAGTTCATCCATTTCTTCTTTTGTGAATGTAGGCTTCTTGTGTGTTTCTAGAAATTTGCCCATATCCTCTAAATTATCCTTCTTATTTGCATATAATTTTACAAAGTATCCTCTTATGATAATGTTTATTTCTGTGGGGTCACTGTTGATATCCCTTTCCTCAATTCGTAATTTGTGTATTTGCATCTTCTCTCTTTTTTTCATTGTTAGTCTAAGTAAGGGTTTGTCAATTTTGTTCATCTTTTCAAAGAACCAGCTTTTGGTTTTGTTCATCTTTTCTAGTACTTTCTTATTTTCTATTTCTTTTAGTTTTGTTCTAATCCATGTTATTTACTACTTTCTACTTCCTTTAGGGTTAGTTTGTTGTTCTTTTTCTAATTACTCGTGGTGTGCAGTTAGGTCTTTGATTTTAGCCCTTTCTTCTTTTTTATGTAGACATTTATGGCTATGAATTTCCTACTCGTTGCAGCTTTTGCTGCATGCTATAAGTTTGAATATGTTGCATCGTTATTTTCATTCATTTCAAGGTAGTTACTGATTTCTTTAGAAATTTCCTTCTTGACCCACTGTTTGTTTAAGACTGTGTTATTTAACTTCCCTATTTTTGTGCCTAATCTGGTTCTCTGACCCATACTGATTTCCAGCTTCATTTTGTTGTTTTCAGGGAGACATGATTTACAAACACCACCTGATGTAAAGAAAGGTGGTTCTTAAAGAAGGAGTGGAAACCTCGTCAGGTCCAGGTGACCTGAAATGTCCTAGGTACTACTGCCAGCCATTCCTGCTCTCATCCTGTCCAACCCCCAGCCCCCTGCCACTCCCTATGCCCAAGATCACCTTATTTGCTTTCTTGGTATGGTTTTATTACCATGGTGTATAGTAAATATAGTTTTATTTGATTTGATAAGCTGCAAAGTGGCAAGACAGTATGATGTTCCATGGTGTCGGCCCTTGAGAAAACAACTGTGGTATAAAATTAGTCTATATGAAACCACATATTTAAATAAAAGCAACCACATAAATGTGGAACTATTTGGACCCAATATTGTAACTAAGTGGAAAGCAGATGAACACATGGACCTGATTGTCACAGACTGCAGGAGTTACAAAATATTGAGTTAAAAAGAATTTACCATGTTAAACAAATGGGCTAAGGGAATAGTTTCCTCAAATAATAAATTCAACAGAGTTTGTGTGATTGTCAGATTGGTAAAAAGATAAAATGAGGGTGTGATCCAGAAGCTTTGGACCAAGATTTTCACAATACAGAAAACACAGATAACTAGGAACAAGTCAAAGAAGGCAAGCTGCAACTCTGGAATACTGGTCAACCTCAGGAAGCTAAATTCCTTCTCTCTGGTCTGATATATTTTGAACATTTCCAGATGAATTCTTCTTCTGTTATAGGAAATAAAAACACACTAATTATCCATGAAGAAATAATACATATTTAAAATTCCAGTTGAGAATTTTATATAAATGTCTTCTAATTCCTGTCATTTTACAAGGACAGCATTATAATCTCCAATTTTTAAAATCTATTTTTACGCAATAGTATGAACCAAGATAAGCAATAAACATTCGTGTACAAAGCAGTGTTGCTGGGGTATCATGTAAACACATGCATCAATAAAAAACCAAACCATATAAGCATATATTCTCCAAAGAGTGACAAGTATATCTAAAGATAAATGCAGAAATCTAATAGAGAAAATTTTGTCTCAGACATATGAAATAACTGTCTAGCTAATGATAAACAGCAGTTAATATGTATTAAATTAATGCAATACTTCAGCCATGGTGCTAAGAGCTTTATATGTTTTAATCCATTTGTTCTACAGAGCAACCCTATGAGAAAACCTTATATCTTCATTTTATAGAGCACAAATCTCAGGCAGAGAGAGGTTGAGTAATTTTCCCAGTAAGTCCAATTCTAGATTTCATACCTTTTCCAGTTAATTCACCTGATAAATTAGAGTCAGGATCTGACTTCAAACCTCACTTTATTCAATAAGTTGGATTTGTTTACACATTGTAAAATAAGATGCTGTCTCATAGTGAATTATATCATTCAATATGCATGCAGCTCTCAAATACCTTATCAACAGCATTTTGGGAAGATAGAAAATGGTTCTATGTATGTATGAAAGTCATGTATGTATTGCATGACTTTTCAGTTCAGTAAAGTATGGTGGACCAAGTATAATATGTTAAGATAAAAACAAACTTTGAAGTGAGAAAAATTTGAATGACTTTCTGACTTATGTCATTTAGATTAATAATTAAACCTGGCGTCTCCATTTCCTTACCTTTGAATTGAAATTATAAGACTGAACTTATAGTGCTGTTGGGAAAATTAAATGAAACTACATATATTAAGACAATGCTTGAACTTTGGCAAGGATCATTGTTTCTTTCTCTTCACTTTGTGTTTTCTTGTATGTGTATATTTAAACGTTAAGACACCCGGTGCTTCCAAGAAAGTATCTGATTTATGAGTATATGTGTTAGGCCCATAGCATTGCCATTCCTTAAAACATTTGTTTATAGTTCTTCCTACAGAAATAACCATTTAGGTGCTTATCTTTCACATAAGTAGGGGGAATTTTTTCAAAATATCCTATCATAATTATTGTGCCTTAGGGAAATACAAACCACTTTCTTCTATTTTCTCCTGGATTCTTCCCTGATAACATTACTCAATTTGATCAATACATATAAAATCCAGCAAAGTTAAATTTAAAAGGAGATGAGTGTGGATTTAGAGACCTCTTCCTTAACTCTTTCATGAGAAACTTGTATAACAAGGGAATTATTCTTTAACTTTTTCATAAAAGCAAGGGTCTACTGAAATAATTTGAATTCAAAAAAAATTCTTGAGCACCTTTATTCTATGTACAGTACAGTACAATATGAACTATAAAACGGACTATCTTAACAGGCTGATTGTGTAATTCCAATGAACCAGTCATTTCATGAAAGCAATTTTTCATTCCCTCTTGTCTTGAACTTGTGTGTATGTGGGTATAACAATTAGTTGCATATTGTTATGGTCAGTCATAAATGTCAGTATAATTATGGGTCACATAGATCTGAAAAATGCTATTGACTTATAACTAACTAATATATTTCCTCAAGGGCATTTTTTGTCCATTTGAAGTCATTTTTCTAAATTAAAATGGAAGCATCTTGTTGAATTTCAAAATCGGCATTCATTTATTATTTTATACTTCACCCATTATTGAACTTTGATTTGCTACCAAGTACTGTGTTCAGCTTCAAAGATAGA
>JAQZBX010108296.1:0-10569 GCA_029593785.1 Cabassous unicinctus
CCTCACATGCTGTTTTTAATGTTAGTTGATGATTTATAAAAGCAAAATTTTACATCTTTTAAAAATTAGAATTCAAAATATGACAATTTTGTAGCCAGCTGTGTTAAAGCTTAAAAATAAGTCATACCTTTTTGTTTTTGTTACAGTCTTCTGTACTATGCTTGAGTTACCTACAGAAGGAAGAGAAGTCAAGAAATTCCAAATGAGCAATAATAATAATTATAGCAATAATTAGAAAAGGAATAATTAGAAAGCTATAAAAAACATAAAAGGTTAAAACCAACTGATTAAAGATAATAAAAAACTCACTTATTACTATATAGTTTATAATACTTAACCTGATTCTTGAAATTTCACTAAAGTTAGAGCTATCAAAAAAAACAAATTAAAGAGATTTTCTGGCTATTTACCACTGTGCTTTGGCGAATGTTCCTTTGAAGGAATTTTTTCTTTGATTAGATCACTCAGGTCCTTGTACCTTTGAGTTCATTCTACGCAAAATCAAGCCCAAACCAAAGTTTTCCCAAAATCAAAATCTAGTGGCTTCAATTAATTCTAACCCATGGTAAGGCACTAACAGTTTCCTACATGGCAATATGCACAAACCACCCCTTTGATGGTCTGTTTCAGAGTTAACAACAATCTCATTAATTTTAATAAAACATTCCTAGAAAATCAGTATCTTTAAAATAACTGTAAACTCACCAGTACTTCTAGAGCTTTCTTTGGGTTGGTTAAATGGATTAACTTTATCCTTTCTCAGTTCCTGGATAATACCTTTATTTAAACAAACATCTACATGCATATTGAACTGGGTAAGATCTGAAGTCTTTTGTTCTAGGTTACAAACAGGACAAACCAGAGCTTGGTCTGTTATCACTTCATGTAAATAAGGCTGGAGGGATTCTTGCCTACTTAATGATGTGACATCTTCGTTTTCTAATGAAATAGAACAAGAAGAATTCTTATGAAAGTGCTTGATCTTAACAGACTTGCTTGAAAGGCTGGTACATTCCTCTTTGCTGGGCTTATTTCTTATAGCATTTCTACTTTCTGCTTTAGATGGGTTATCCATAGTTTCTATCAAATCTATACAATCTACTGAAGTAATTTCTACATTATTCTGGTGTGTTTGAGAATCCTGCTTCTCACAGGGTGAAAAAGAATGATGCACATTTTCTTTCTTGTTAACTTCAGAAGAAGAAGCATGTGTACATGAGAATATTTTAGAGTTTTCACTGACTGAAGGTCCACTAAGACATGCATCCACATGTCTATTAAAGGCTTCTAGACTAATGTTTCTTTGCTCCCTAAAGCAAACAGGGCAGGTAAATAGCTGACAGTTATCTGAGTTCTTTGATGTTTCTAAATTCTCACTTATCTTTAAAACTTGGAATGGTTGTGATTCCTGTAAACTTTGTTTATTTGCAGTTTCACATTTCAATGTGTCTTGGTGGTTCCATGTCCTTTCTAATCTTTTTTTATCAAAGAAACTCTTCTTATGAGACATTTCTAGAGGTTTTATAAACTGATCTTTGTCAGTTTTCTCTAGTATACATCCAGTGGCTGTCAGAGCTTGTCTTCCAGACTGTAAGAAACCAATAATGCTCCTTTGTTGGTGTTTCTTGTCGTCTTCATTGGGAAAACTAGAAATCCGCACACCTAAATTAAACCAACCACAATTAATTTCAAATTCAATAAAATTAATTCACTCATAGTACATAAAATTTTTTTTGCATAATACTGTTATGACATATATACAAATAGTTGATTAGAGAATTAATATTTTCTGAGTTAAAGGATGATTTTTCAAATGCTGGTATTTTGAGTAGGAATTGACTTTCCTTTATAAAAGTGAAGATGATTAAATATTAAGTATCTACTTGAGTTGGCATGATTACATAGGCTTTTCAATTAATATCTCACAAGTGAAAACATTAAATACTATTAAATACTATTGAAGTCAATTACACAGAACTCTTTAGGTCTTTTAATTAACATACTTTTTTCAATATACTTCCATGTGTGCTATCTTTCATATATGAAAGTAAGGTTAATGGGCATTTGGAATGCTTATTCATATATGTTTCCCCACCAAGGCCACTTTGGAAACATGTTCTTTTTTTTTTTCTTTCCTTTTTAACCATGAATTGGAGGGAGATATGGTTATATAGCACCAGAGAATTATAATTGTGAAATCCAAAAAGCTCTGAAAAATGTAAACAACAAATGATAAATGATGACCAGATTGATGAGGCTATTTTTAATATTTACAGTCACTGTGATTATTTTTTTTTTCTTTGTTGCAGAAATATTAATGTGTTTGGTCATAGGATGCTACCCCAGATCCCAAAGGAGTTTTGTGTAATATACTTAATATGCCCAGAATTTGTTTTCTAAAATATGAAAAATTTTGAATTTTGAAACATATCTAGCTGCAAAGATTTCACAAAAGGGATTGTGGGACATATAGTAAGGAAAAGGACAACTTTAGTTGTCTTGTACTAGAAGTAAACTAATGACCATGGCTTCACATGCATTAGGTTCTAAGAATTAAGGTAAATGGCAGCAGTATAATAACAATTTCCTAAACAGGCTCAAGAAAATAAAGTGGAAGTGAGAATACTTCCAAAGCTGATTATTTGGGAAAGTCTAACAGAAATATGGAAAAACAAAAAAAGAAAATTATACCCATAAGTCTTAATCTCAAGGGATGTGGGAAATCAGCATCAATTTCTGTTCTTAGCAACTCCTTAGCAATAGAAAATATTTCTTCTGCAGTAGAAATAACAGATGAAACAGTAGAGGCACGAGTTTTTACTTCAAAATTCACATTCTTCAGCTTAATGGTAACAGTTCTACCCTTTAAAAAACAGAATACATCATTTTATATAATGCCTTACATGACTTTCTTTTTTTAAAATAAGGCTTTCTAACTTTTAGAAAACAAGTTATTTTACAGGTTAGAAAAATTCAGAAAGGTATCTCATGCACATATTAGAATATGAAAGTATAATCAATTATTTATAAAATATGATAATAAGAATGGTCACAAAGAATAACTAAAATCCATAGGTAATCTTAAAATGCTATTTTAGCCAATAATTATTAGTCGCTCCCCAACTAAAATTTTGTAAAAGACCTTTAAATAAAAGGCAAAGTTAACTGATCATCTTCCTTTTTACTCAATCTCTTCAACAGGTTAATTCAGAACCTAAACAGGGAGGAGAAATAAATCTTTCTAAAGGTATCTCTTTGAAAAGTCTTGTGAATAGCTCACACTTGTTGTGTGCCTATTATATGCCATATACTATGCTAAACAATTTACATGTAAGAACCCAGTTTACATTCATATAATAGAGATGGACTGAAATAAATACTCATTCATCAGTTACTTCATTCTCTGTAGTAAGTCTTTAATACTTTTGTATTATACTTTGTAATAACTCCACCTCTGGCTTGGGAGGGCTAGAAAATGCTAAGTATGGATTGTTGTGTGTGAAGATTGTAAAATAGAAAATTCAAATCCTTCCAGGCTTTTGTTCTCAATATGTTAAGCACCTCAATTACAGCTTTGAAACAAAATGGCCTATTATAGAAGGTTATTGTCTACCTGAGTAGAACATTAAAGGATGACTAGAAAGGCATTTATTGTATGTGAGTATAATTCCTAGGGAGATTCTTCCCTTGCCTTATTCCCTACTGCCAATATAACTCTAGTTTTGAAATTATTCAAATCCACTTCCAAGGTAGCATAAACAAATACCTCTAAATTTTCTTGGAACTACTCCAGCCTCAAAAGTTGCTTCTTCTATACAATGACCTCATCACAGGCCTCAGATATGGGTCAGAAATGAATTTGGCTCTTATGATTGGGGATGGGAATATTCTTTTCCAACATTTTCCAATTTGTTTTCTTCTTTAAGAAATGCATAATATAACTCCTGCTTTAAGAATAGCACATCAAAACAAAATACCTTAAGTCCTTCTTTCTGCAGATCTTGAGCAAGCTCACTGCAAAGTTCTTGGCACAAGCTGTACTGATGTTCTGCTTTACTTATCTCACTGAATGTCCTGGAAAGACAAGAATGATTTTGGTGCACAAAGTAAACTATAATTCAGGACAATTTAGGAATGATATAGCATGCTTGAATGTCTAGAATTAGGTTATATTTTCTGCAGCATACAATAGAGTTTTCAGATGAATTAAAGTATAATTACATTAAATAAAACCATCTAAGATCTACCTAAATATATAAAGCCATTTAGATGAGCTGATTAGCAAAGAAGCAATGTTATGCTCTTGCTCTCTCTATAGTAATAAAAGTCACCAAGATATAACACCTCAGAATTTACAAACATTAGGGCATATGTGCAGATAGACTCTGCTACAGGGGCTTATCCTAAGAAAGTACAGAGGCAGATATTATTTCAATTACTGCACATTTATTTTCTGGAAGAGAAATATCTTTGAGTAGATTAAAAAGGTTGGTCCAGGATACCTAGATAGAGTTGCCTAATAGACAATTGGAAATGGAGGGCTGGCAGAATTAAATGCAGAAAATATGAATTCATCTGCATAACTGTTGAAAGAAGTTAGAGAGCATATTAACATAAAAGAGGAAGAGACTAAAGAGAGATCAGAGTGTTGAGCATAAAACCCTAGGCAAATGACTCTTCAGTGAAGAGTACCCCTTCTACCCATATCCCCACGTACCCCATTCTCTTCCCTAGTGGCAACCAATGTTGCCCACTTCTTAGTCTTATTAATTCCTCCAACAATAGTCTATGAATACAAACATTTCTCCCTCATCTTTTATATAAACAGAGTACTAGACACATTGTTCAACACCCTGCTTTTCTCGATTCATCTTGATGAAAATGCCCTGAGTAAATAATTTCTCATTTTTACATGACAGCATAATATTGAAAGATACAACATAATTTAACAATCTTCTATTCATGGATATTTAAGTTATTTTCAATTTTTTGCTATCCTAAGAGAAATGCTAAATGAATAACTTTGTATAGGTATAAAGTGACGTGTGACCAATCATGTAGAATGAATTCCTAGAAAAAGATCAAATGGTATGTATATCTGTGATTTTAATAGATAATGCCAAATTGCCTACCCCTAGAGTATGCTGAATAATAGTTCCCCAAAATATCCATATTCCTAATCCATAGAACCTGGGAATGAAAAGTAGACTTTGCAGATGTTTTTAAGGATCCTGAGATGGGGAGATTATCCTGGATTATCTGGCTGGACCCAATGTAATCAACAAGGGTCTGTATAAGAGAGAGGCAGGAGGGCCAAGTCAGTGAGAGAGACTGAAAGATTTGTGTTGCTAGGTTTGAAGATGAAAGAAGGGGACATAAGCTAAGGAAGCTAGAAAACATAAGGAAATCAATTCTCTTCTAGGGCCTCCAGAAGGAAAGCAGTCCTGCCAATACTTTGATATTGGACTTCTGATCTCCAGAACTACAAGAGAATCCATCTGTGTTGTTTCAGGCCACTAAGTTTGTGGTAATTTGTTACAGCAGCAATGGAAAACTAATAGGCCTCCCTCTAGAGTTTATACCTTTTTCACTCCCAATAGAGTATGTTAGAATCTTTGCCAACCTGATCAGTGAAAAATGCTATCTCTGGGAACTTTCAATTTGTATTTCTTTAATTACAGAGATTGGGCATATTTTTACATTTGTCCATTTTTTTACCATTGATTTGCTGGCCCTTTCTTATTTGATTTTAAGAGTTCTTTAAATATTAGAGAAGTTAGTCCATTTGATGTGAGATGATCTTCCACCCTACTCTCCACACATTTGATGTTTTAATGCAATTTTAAAGAAGCTAAGGAGAGTTTACAGAAAGTAGAGAACATATTCTTGCATATTAAGTATTGTTCTCAATAATAAAAGACAAAATGGAAGAAAAAGCATTCATTAAATAGGACAAACCTATTTTACTTTTAGATGCTTCCTTTCTTCTCTTTTACTTTGATTACTTGTATGTAAATCACTGCCTAAAACAGCAATTTTTATCAAAATCGTTTATTGAGTGTGTTGTCTTGTACAAGTCATTCAGCTTTGCTGACCACAAATAACATATGTGGAAAATGAACACAACATTGTACCAGGTCTGTGGTTCTTAAATGTCTCAGTGGAATGCAGGTGTTTTGAGAAGATAATTGAGGACTTTTTAAACAATTACGTATTTCCCCAAACACTGAGGTTCCATTAAGATTTCATTTGATTTCCAAATAAGATTGTAAACAAACTAGATAATCTCTAAGCTCTTTCCTCAATATTTTATTATTTGATGCCTCTGCTTATTCACCAATAATTGAAGAGTCTCAGGAAGAATTCCCACTGTCACTTCTAAAATTTCTAAAGTAAATAGTCAACATTTCTTTTGTTAAAAACAAGACTAGGAATTAAGATTTGCAATCTTTTAATGCTTGGTTTTCATTGGATAGGAGAAAAGTCAACATTTTAAAAACACAGCTGCAGTTCATTGTTTTCCTACTAAGAGTATATCTAGCAAAAGTAGATTAACAGAGGTATTGTACTGGGTATTTAACTGTTGAACACTGTTACCATGGTTTGCAAATAAATCTTTTTATTCCTATGACATTTTACCAAATATTAATTTTTAAATAATTAAAAATAATATGAATTATGAGTAATTAATAAATAACAAAATATTACCTCTCAACACTCATACTTTTCCTCTCTCCATCCCTTGAAATGAAAAACAAAACAAAACAAAAAGAAGCCTTTATTTACTTTGTTAAGGAAGACTGATTTCATTTTAGTCAAACAAGAGGATTTAACATATCAATTACTCTTTAGGGATCTCAATAATGTTTTGGTTAAAATTTATACATCATGAAAAACAGTGAATTTTTCTTATCTATAAATGAAACTATCACTAAAGAATATAGATTGATAAAAATACTAATTTGATTGGATGTATCAAGTCTATATTGGAGAGAACAAATGTGAAAATAGGCTGATACTATAAATTATTTCTATCAAAAGCCTGAATATCAAAAACCACAACTTACAGAAACAAATTGGAGGTGGTAGCATAATGGCTTGCAGCTATAGGATATAATTAAATTTAAATAATTTAACACCCGTTACCTAGTTTTTGGCCTAGTACATTAACTTCTCGCTCATATAGCTTATTCATTATTCACTGATATCATCCTATATAATCTCAGTCAAAATTTGGTTCACAGCAAAAGGGTGAAAATATGGAACCTGAACCAACTAGTTTGGCTGGATTCTAACTACTCTGATAGGAATCACTGAAACCAAAAAAAACTGAAATGACATGTAGATTATTTATTTTCTAAATATTTATTGAACCTACTATATTAATCAAACACTGTTCTAGATCCTGGAGATATTATAGTAATAAATAAATCATACCAAATGTCTGCATTTAAGAAACTGACATCCTAATGGAAGGAGGCAAGTAAATATAAAGTAAATATACAGTATGTTAGAAAGGGAGAGGTACTACAGATTAAAAAATAAAGCAGAGCAAGAAAATAGAGAATGTGAGAGAGGAGAAGGCAGACTTGCTGTTTTACAAATTATAAATTGCCTTTGAATTTCACTTAAAATCATTACCTCATCTCTAAATACCACAAGTTAACATTTGCTGTGCTGTATTATTCAAGAGATTTATCAGTTCATGTACTATGGAAATAATTATAAGATGATAATTTTTGGATTAAAGAGGAAAGGTTTATTTATTATCTTCAAGTAGTAGATTGATAGTAGTGTCTTTCTCTTTTCTTTGATTATATCCACCTAAGACTAAAGTCAGCTAATTATGGACTCAAAGGAATGAGGAAAAGAGATGAGGAAGCAACAAGCCTTGCGATCTCTGTAAGATTTAGTAGGTTTAATTGGTCAAATAACTGAATGAATGAAACATTTACAAATTTGGACAAGGAAAGACTTATAGTTAGTTCATTAAAGCTTTCAGAGTCATTAAATGTTTTCACTTAATAGGTGAATTCTGGAACATGAGCCATCTTTCTTTCCTCAACATCCTGACCACCAGCATTCCTCCCAAGTTCTGGTAGGAAAAAAATGCCAGGGACAGAAAAGTTAGCCATTATTCCTCTTGTCATTCTACCCAACTGCTCAAGGTAACAACATAAGGAGTGATTTTTTTTCCTTCGTCTTTTCCTTTACTCCCATATCTAATCTGTTGGTTCTATCAAAAATATTCTAAACTGAACTAGTCTGAAAGAATTTTAAAACATGTTATCCTTAGAGCCCCCATCTTAATAGTTAAAAGTGATATTCCAGTAAATGATAAAGAAAAGGTAAAATGACTATATAAACAAGATACCTTGCCAGCTGTGTTGAACCTAATCCCAGGGAAATATGAAGGAAATGATGCCAAGATGTTTCAGAGAAAAGGAGAGAAAGTAATGCCCTTTGTTGGTAGAGTTCTGTGCAAGTAATAATTCCAAGAGCCTTTAACATTTTCTCTGTAACTTTTCCTATTCCAGAAACCTAGAAAAGAGTAGATAGTTATCATTAATAGATTTTGAAATTAAGGTAAAACTGAGATTATAATCTCATAAAAGGTATGAATAATGTGTCTTTTCAAGTCATGCAAGAAAACAGTTTTAAGTACCTTTTGGTCATATTTCCTAAACTAATGTTCCAAGGAATTTTAAAAGGTGTTTTAAAAAAAAAAGTTCTCTGTTCACATAAACTTGAGGAATAGTAGGATAGATAAATTTAAACTGGAGTTTTCACTTTAAGACTAAACAATCTTTAATATATTAATATCAGTTGTGACTCACTAATGGTGGTAAGCTCAAGTTATTCGACCCCAAGACCTTTTTTTAGTGGTACACTTATTCCTATCTTGGAAAACAAGTTAGAAAACATTGCTTTATAGATACATATTACATATGAGTAATCATTATATATTTATTCTTAGATATAGTCTTTCTTGAGAGCATTGAAAAATGCTTTATTTAAATTCATTCACATGCATTATGTTGCATGAGAAAATCAAGTCCGAGAACACCATATTTAATGTAGAGTGCCATTTTTGTTGTTTTTTAAAAAAGATATCTTATTTGTGTGGAAAAATCTAGAAGTTTTCAAAAAATATATATACTCTTTCTGGAACTTTTGAGGGACAATATACCATTTTAAAGATTAAGTATTTTGGTTTATATTTGGTGAAAAACTGAATTAAAATTCTAAATCTCATTGAAATATACCCATCTGATAGCAATACATGTGTTAGAATTAAGATAGTACAGGAGTACATATAAGTCTGTCATCTACCAATATCTTAAAAACTACCAGCGAACAAGTTTCCTGTACCTCACTTATAGGTTTCAAAACTCATAGAGGTTTTCCAATTTCAAATTTACTCACCCATGAAAGGTCTTGCTTCTTACCTATTTGTTTTTCAGCAAAGAATGATTACTATCATCCTAGAAAGTCTCTCTTCAGAACTCAGAGTACATATATAAATGTTAAATTTTACATAAAATCTCACCTTTCTAATGGGCAAGTCCTTGATGAAGTCCATCACGGCTTGTCTTTCGGGGAGAATTTGGTATTGTCCATTTGGTTTATTCTTATCACTGCATACTTTTGCTAACATTGTATTTGGGGCAATGCCTTAAAAGAAGAACACTCTGATGACTCAAAGAGGTTGATTTGTATATTATAAAAGAATGTGATCATAATATAGAAAAAAAAATTTAAATGGAAAAAAATCTGAAATGATGTGCAATGTTACTTAAAAACAAAACAAAATAAAACATTTGACTATTGTCTATGTACCTAGGGCTCTCAAGAATTTCAGGAAAAGGAATTGTCTTGGTTAATGTGGAGCAGAAATGAATATTTAAATCTCAGTGGCATTTTAATATCAAAGAGTAATTTCTGAGCTTATTTATTAATAGATATTATTAATTTACATAATATCTTTAGTAGGAATACAGTGCTGTTTCATTGTGGTTCCATATCTACTTCTCATAAAAGATACAGAAGATAATTTAGGATGAATATTTTATCTCTGAAAATGTTCTTTGTGTAGATTATCCATATAAAATACAAAAAAAAAAATAAAAGCTTTTTGGTTGCAATATTCTTAAATTAATGACAATTAACCTTATGTTTCCTTTTTATCAAAACAAATCACTACTTTTCAGAAAGGTGTTTAACAAGTTCTAGATTAAAAGTCTTAATTAAGATAACTTTAAATAAGTAAATTCAACTGTATTCATTACACAGATCATTTAAAATTTTATACATGTCTTCTTAAAATTTATTACTCATTCTCAAGCTTTGGCACAGAAAGAAGACTAACGTCTTTCCTTTCAATTGCAAATGACTTTTACAAGATAATTTAAGGCCCTCATTATGAATGTCAGTTACAAGTTAAGGTACAGTGATGCCCTCATGAGCTACTGGCATATGTAAAACTGTTTTCCCCTTTACCGGGTGGTCCTAGATTGCCATGTTGCTGGTTGGTGTTTCTTTTGTCTCCTATCTTGTGGCTATCTGGGT
>JAQZBX010108297.1:0-10566 GCA_029593785.1 Cabassous unicinctus
ACAACAAACTAAACCTAAAGAGAGCAGAAAGAAAGCTATCACAAAGATTAGAGCAGAACTAAATGACATCGTGAATAAATAAAAACACAAGAAAAATTAACAAAACCAAAAGTTGATTCTTTGAAAAAATTAATCAAATTAAGAAATCTTTAGCTAGACTATCAAATAAAAAAAGAGAGAATATGCAAATACATAAAAAGGAGAGAGGGGATATCACTGCTGATTCCATAGAAGTAAAATATATCATAAGAAGTAATGTTGAAAAATTGTATGCCAACAAGATGGATAATTTAGATGAAATGGACAAATTTCTAGAAACACAGAAGTAATCTACATTGACAAAAGAAATTGATGAACTCAACAGATCAATCACAAGCAAAGAGATTGAATTAGTCATGAAAATCATCTCAACCCCCCCCCCAAAAAAAACCAGGACCAGATGGCTTCAAGATGAATTGTACCAATCATACTGCAAAGAATTCACACCAGTCCTGTTTAACTTCTCCAAAAAATAGAAGTGGTGGGAATACTACCTTACTTACTCTATTATGCAAACATCACCCTAAAACTGAAGCTATATAATGATGCCACAAGAAAAGGAAACTACAGACAAATCTCTCTAATGAAGCTGGATGGTGAGATACTCAACAAAATAGTTGCTAATCATTTTCAGCAACAGATCAAAAGAATTATACATCCTGATCAAGTGGGGTTTATTCCAGGTATGCAAGGATGTTTCAACATAAGAAAATAAATCATTGTAATACACTAAATTAAGAGTTCCAAAGAAAAAAATCACATGATCATCTCTATTTCTGCAGAAAAAATATTTGACTAGGTATTGCATCCTTTCTTGATAAAAATGCTTTGAAAAACAGGAATAGAATGAAACTTCTTCAACATGATAAAGGGTATATATGAAAAAAACCCCACAGCTAACAATAATCAATGGTTAGATGTTAAAGGCTTTCCCTCCAAAATCTGGAACAAGACAAGGATGTCTACTGTCACTGCTCTTATTTAACATTGTGTTAGAAGCACTAGCTCAAGCACTTAGGCAAGAAAATGAAATAAAATACATTCAAATTGGAAAGGAAAAAGTAAATTTTACTATCTGCAGATGACATGATCCTATATGTAGAAAACCCAAAAAATCTAAAACTAAGCTTCTAGAGCTGGTATATGAGTTCAGTAAAATGGCAGGATATAAAATCAACAAACACTAGCATTTCTGTAAACTGATAATGAGCAATCTGAGGAGGAAATTAAGAAAAAATTCCATTTACAATAGCACTAAAAGAAGTAAATAGCTAGGAACAAAATTAACAATATAAAGGACTTGTAAACTGAAAACTATACAACGTTGCTAAAAGAAAGTAAAGAAGAGCTAAATTAATGGAAGAATATTCCATCTTCATGGACTGAAACACAATATCTCTAAGATGCTTGTCCTACCCAAATTGATTTACAGATTGAACACAATCCCAGTAAAAATTATGAAAGCATTTTTAACTGAATTGGAAAGGCAAATTATGAAATTTATTTGGAAGGGGAAGGGAACTGGAATAGACAAAAACATGTTGAAAAAGAAAAACAAATTTGGAGAAGTCTATTTGACTCTAAAGTACCCTACAAAGCTACAGTTGTCAAAACTGCATGGTATTGACACAATGATTGACATAGTGACCAATGGAACCAAATTCAGAATTCTGATACAGACCCTTACATGTATGGTCAACTGACATTCCACAAGGCCACCAAGCCTGATCAACTGGGCACAGAATGATCTCTTCAGCAATTTGTGCTGGAAAAACTGGATATGCATTCCAAAAGTAGAGAGGATCACTATCTCTTGCCCTATACAAAAATTAATTCAAGCTGCATCAAAGACCTGAATACAAAAGCTAATAGCATAAAACTCATAGGAGATAGTGTAGGGAAGCATCTACAAGACCATGTAGTAAGAAATGTTGTCATAAACTTTACACCCAAAGTCAAGCAATGAAAAAAACACACATAAATGGACTTTGTAAATTTATAACTATTGTGCTTACAAAGGAGTTTGTTAGGAAAGTGCAAAGGCAGCCTACTCAATTAGAGAAATATTTGTGAACCACTAATCTGAAAAGGGGCTAATATCCAGCATAAGTAAAGAAATTCTACATCTTGAAAATAAAAAGACAACAACCCATTCCAAAAATTGGTAAGAGATTTGAACAACACTTTTCCAAAGAGGAAATAAAAATGGCTTAAAGCTTGTGAACAGATATTCCACATCATTCACTATTAAGCTAATGCAAATCAACACTACAATGAGATATCATCTTATCTCTATTAGACTGGCAACTATTTAAAAAAAACAGAGACCTGCAAGTATTTGAAAGGATATGGCAGTAAGGGAAATTCATTCACTGCTCTTTAGTATGTAAAATGGTGCAACCATTGTGTAGGCCTGTTTGGTGATTCCTAGGGAGCTAAGTATAGAATTGTCATATTATTCAGCAATACCACTAATAGGTATATACTCAGCAGAATTGAAAAGCAGGGATACAAGCAGATACATGTATAGCAAATTTCATAGTGGCATTATTCCCTATTGCCAAAAGTTGGAAGCTATTCAATTGTCCATCAACAGAGGAATGGATAAGCAAAATGTGATATATACATACAATAGAGTATTACTCAGCTGTAAGAAGGAATGAAGTATTGACACACATGACAACATGGATGAATCCTGAAGACCTGATGTTGAGTGAAGTAAGCTAGTCACTAAAGGACAAATATTGTATGATCTTACTGATATGACTTAAGCATATTGACCAGACTCACAGAGTTAGAGTTGGGAACATAGGTTACCAGCAGAGTAAGGAAGTTGACTGTGATAATTTGATGCTCAATATGGTCAAAACACATGATAAGGAGGAAGGAGGTGGTTTGGCAGTGGATGGGGGAAATTGTGGTTGAAGGTACTGGATTGTGAGGGTGATCAAAGTGAGGGAGTTGGATTGGACAATCCAAGGAACTGGGGAGAGAGCTGGAAGAAGGCACAGTTGAGTTCTGGGGATTTGTAAGTCTTTGGTTGACACTACAATGGTGGGAATGTTCTCTTGGTAAATATGCAGAGGAGCTTTACTGGTGCAGAGCATTGATAGTGGGGGGATATGTGGGAAAGAGTGCACCTGGGGCATGCTTCTATGGTATATGAATGTGTTCATCTTGTCATAGGGTTCCCTCTCAGTGGGTGGAGACCCACAAAATAAATAAGAAAATATTAAACTCCCATCCTGGAAAGTCCTGCTTCATTCTCAAATAGAGGGGCAAGAATCTCAAGTATATAGGCAGTGCTTAATAAAAGAAACAGACCAGTATGTAAAGGCTTCAATATTAATGCATGTAACTATGAGCCTTATTCTTCAATAATTTAAACTTAGTTGATGACATACTTTTGGAGGGAAAGGAGATGGGAAAACGATTGGAATATAAGGTATTTGGGGGCATTGGAATTGTTCTGCATGATCTTGCATTGAAAGATACAGGTCATTATACATTTTGTCAGAATCTATAAAAGTATACATTGCAAAATGTATAAAATAATATAAATCATTAGCATGTTTAGTAGTAATGCTGTTATTTGTTCATAAATTGTATCAAATATCCCATACTCATTTAGGATGTTATTGGTAGTGGAGGGTATAGGGGGAGGGATATATGGGATTCCCCTATATATTCTATGTGACTTTTTTGTAATCCAAAACTTCTTGGAAAATGAAGTAAGAAAAAATAAAACACTTTGGTAACATACAGAAAAAATGGTCTGTATACCTAAAAGATAACAGAGCTTATGGTGATGAAAGGCACAGTGAAATTTTTTAAAAAATTATTACTTATATTTTATTTTAACTTGTTTTATTTAATTATTAACTTTTGGCTTTGTTTTTTGGGACATCTTGGATTGCAGAAGGACTGCAACTGTGGCAGGGGAGGGTCACTGGGGCAGGTCATCAATGGTGAGGGACTTTGTAGGGAGGGGTACACCCATGGCATGCCTCTATGGAACATGAATATGTTCATGTGGTCATGGGTTGTTGTCTCAGTGAGTGGAGACCCACACAATAACTGACATAATATTGAATTCTCACCCTGAGGAGTACTGCTGCATTCTCTAATAGAGTGTATGAATCTCTAGAGCACATGAGCAGTGCCTAGCAAAGGAGGACAGACAAATATGCCAGGCCCTTGATATCATGCTTATACTTATAAACATTATTCTTGTGAAATTGAACCTTAGCTTAGTAATATATATTGCATGAGAGATACCTTCTGAAAGCCTCCTTGACTTTCAAAATTGGTCTCTCTCTAAACCAGACTCAGCATATAAACTCACTACTTTCTGCCCAGCATGTGATATGACTCCCAGGGATGAGCCTCCATGACACCAAGTGATTATTACCAAGTGCCAACTAGTGGTGCATTTGGAAAAAGACCTAGATCAAAAAGGAGAAACATTAAATACAAATGAGTTTTAATGGCTAAGATATTTCAAAGTGAGATGGGTGGTCATTCCAGACTTTAGACTTAAGCACATCTCAAGAGGATCACACTGACTGCCACAGTAAACAGAACCTCAAATAGGGGTATTCCTGTGGGGTCTATAGACATCTAGACACTACAGGCAAGGCAGACAACCCCAGGAAATGGCACCCCTTTAGTGAACCTTCCCTTGGAATATATTATAACATATCTCCCCACAGTATCAGAGCTAGACTCATTTCTAATTACCCGATACTTGGTTCTTCTGTCCCTTTTATTAATCCCAGAGAATTATATCTTCTTGCTATTCATATGCTGAGTGAGCCCTGTATCTCAGCAAAGTTGCAGGCAACACCTAGTTGCCTATGACAACTAACAAAAGCACAATGATGGAAAATGTGCATTTCAAAAAAACAGAGTATCTACAGTTGCAAGGAAGGCAGTAACATCCATCTGCCCTATTGTAATCTAAAACCCCTCTCAATCCTCTCTAGAGAGGGGATCACCATCCCAAATCCTTAAGATTGAGTAATGAACAAACATAAGGTGGGATTGCAAGTATGGAATAAATTAGATTTATTATTATTTTATTAATGGAAGAATGTGTAACATTGATGTAAACTCAGTGGTCACCAGAGTTTCTGTGGGGAGTGAGAGGGAAAAAGAGTTGTAACATAGGACAATTTTGTGACACTGAAATTGTTCTGCATGATAGTGCAATGACAGATACAAACCATTTTACATTTTGTCAAAATCTATAAAATTGTGCAGTGCCCAGTGTAAACCATAATGAAAACTATAGGCCATGCTTAGTAGCAATGCTACAATATGTGTTCATCAGTTGTAACAAATGTACCACACTAATGAAAGATGTTGTTAATGGGGGAAATTGTAGGGGAGGAATGGGTGTGTTATATGGGAATCCCCTATATTTTTGATGTAACAGTTATGTAGTCTAAATCTTCTTTAAAAGTGAAGAAGAAAGTCAGATTCCCTGCCTGAAAAGATTGGGGGTAAAAACAAACAATGTTATTAGAGTGGCATTAACAGAGTTAAAAAATCTGAGAAACCCAAATGTTACTTGATATATTTCAATAGTCAATTATACATAGGGAATGGTAAAAGAATGTCACATGAAGGTATACCATAGTGATTAGGATCTCTTTTTATAAATTGAGAGGTAAAGTATTTTCAGGAGTATAGTAAGGGGGAAATTGAAGGAACATAAATATTTGGAGGTAAAGTGAAGATAAACCTCAAAGAGGAGGACCATGGAAGTGGATATTATGTGAAAGTTTAGCTGCAATAAGTACATTAATATTCCTTTGCCTAAAGCCAAAGACAATGGCAAATGGATACTTGAATGAGATTAGTACATGTGAGATATAATGACAACATTGTAGGATTTCTTGCTCTTTTTCCATGCCAACATTTAAGAGAATATCACTCACTTAAGGGCATTTTTTTAATGATATTTCAAGCATCTACTAATTTATTGACCAAGCCCCTTCTTGTGTGAATGCACAGGTTCCTGGAGCTCACCTGGTCTCAGGATTTGGAGAAATTATAATAATTATTTCCACAGTTCCTCTCCTTACTACAACTGAGAAATCACATCTGATTTGTGGAGTTCATACCTTGTTTATAAGAAAGAGATACAATGGATTTTGAATTATCTGCTAATAACAGTGCATTATCTGTAAGTCCAGGGCAGGCTATGATGAAGAATAAAGTAAACATTGAAGGTCAAAACAGGAAAGAAACATCTTGAACACAGCATATTGACAATCCTTCAATAGCAGAGTATGCTTGACCATATGCCATAAAACCTTAAGGCTCTGTGGTCATTGAGGCCCATGCCCAGTTTGAGAGACTGCAGCAACTTTTTCTTTTCACAAAGGGAAAAATTATGTTTCCACAGCAGTTGAATAGTATTTTTTAAAAGAATCCAATAATCATAAGGTCTATAAAAACAAATAGTTATATATGGAAAGGGTATGCTTTTTATTTTTCAACCGTGTCATTAAATACCAACATAATCCCTAAAGCATAATAATTATTAGATAATATTTAATCAATTTATATATACATTTAAATAAAGTTCATTCAGTTCTCAACATGGTTCTGTCTACTGGAGATTGCAGAGCAAGAAAGACATGAAATTTTAGTCTGGAAGTTTATATTTAAGTGTGTGAAAAAATATATCAGTTAATTAGTGAAGAATCAAATTTCTTCCAGATACTTTTAAGTTTAATGAAAGGATAAGGGCAGAGCTTGGAATGTCATAGGAGTAAGCTCTTCCAGATACTTCTTGAATAGTTAAGAGAAAAATTGGATATATTTGACAGAGAATTAGATAGATGATGATGATGGATAAATGGTAGATAGATAGATAGATGATAGACAGATAGATAATAGATAGATAGAGAGATAGATGATAGATAGATAGATAGATAGATAGATAGATAGATAGATAGATAGATGATAGATAGATAGATAGATAAAATTTTGGAGGTTCATCAATAGAAACCTGATGATTGATAGGTTCCAGTGTCCCTTTCTCTGGATTGTGTCCATCATGGCCCACTCTTCCTGGGTGAAGTCTATAGCCACATCTTTGAAGGTCACTGATTCCTAAAACAACAGAGACATTGAAATTCTGACAGAACTATACGCACTAAAATCACAGTAAGATGAGTTAGATGGCATCCTAGGAATAGAGGGGCTAAGTGGAGAGAAAGTTCAAATTATGTTTGAAATTCCAGTCAGAACATTAGGAATAATGATCTAATATCTGTATATTAGATATACTTAACGAGACATTCACATGCTGAGTACATAATATTCCATTATAAAGCAATATCACATGAGTTCTGGTGTGATTATAAGAGATAAGGTTAGGCTGACTAATAGCACAAGTGATGGACCCTTGAAAATAGCTATACACTATTACAATCCTGACCTGACTCTTCCTGACTCTAGAAAGCCATACTCAATTTTAATTTGGACCTTCAAATCCTGATTATCATTTTCCATCTTATCTTCTCCTTGATTCTCAGATAAAAGATAGAGTTAACCTCTTAATGTGTTCTGTTCTGACTAGTTCTTCAACAATTTTCACCAAATCTAAAATTCTGCTGTAACTACTCAAATTCTTTTTCTCTATGAACAGCCAAAATCAATGAAAAATATTCCCTTATTCATTGCTTTCACTTAACAAATTTGTACAAACATTATTTACAAAGAGGGCAATGGATGACTAGGGAGAAGGTGGTGATAAATTCCAATATCTTTTCAAAGTACAAAAATATCTATATACACTTTAATATATTCACTATGAGAGAAAATAAACAGATTATTTCTCACAGCACCTTTAACACTGGATTGAATGAACTCACCTGCTCAAATATCTACCTCCTTTTGAAGTGTCAAGTTGTGCTCTTACTCATCTCTATCACATGTTGTCACCACAATCCAAAAACCATTACTACCACTTACAAGGTTAATGCTGAAATATTTCCCCACAGAGGCCATGGGCTCCTTCTCTTCTCTGAGAACACAGCCTTAATGGAGCCTGGAACAAATTAGTGTAAATATTGGAAGGAGATTATTTCTTAATCTGTTGCTGACCCATCATAATTATCTCACCATAATGGACACATTTGAGTTATTCTCTGATCCTTGAAGGCACTTAGAAAACACAGTGTAATAGGAGAAATCTGTGCATTTTCCAGCAATAGAAATGTAATTTCAGTAGAAAAAGTAATTCCTTACTCATCAGGAGATGCATTGTCAACTCTTTGGTGATCAGCTGTATTCCTATGATTTTTCACTCTCAGGAACAGGCAGAGGAAAAAGCAGGCAATGCTGCCTGTGGAGTAAGAAGCCATTAGATTCAAGGCTTGTCCACAATTTGCAAAGCCAACAGTTATAAATATGCTAACTTTCACCTGGAAGTATACCTGCACCCAACCAACAGAAATACACAGTGTGCTTCAGAAAAACAGTGGGAAGACTGTCATCTTCCAATGTAATAAGAGATGACTATCGGTCTTGTTGCTAATAAATAAGATATTTATACAGATATGTTATAGATATGAATATGAAAACCATTGTTTTATATGTTAATTAGCCTACAGTATTCTGAAATTTACATTTTCTCCCTGATTACAAAATATAGGTATCCCTAACTCAGGCCACATGTGGATTTTGATCACCACATATAGACAAACACTATGGAATTTCTAGATTTAAGGAATTTTGGTTTATGAACTAGCTGTTTATCAGTCCCCTGGACACTCACTCCCTTCTTGCTCTGCCCAACTCCTGCCCTTTTGTATATACTTATTGCAAATCATTTTGGTTTCCCCACATGGGATTTCTAGAAATATCACTCCTTGAACCCTGACTTTTACATATGTCCCCAAAAGACTTTGATCCCATTCATGAAAATTAAAAATGCAATTCATGATGGAGTTAATAAATTAAGAACTTAGATCATTTGAGGTATCAATATCATCCATTCTCCATGTCTAGTCCTTAAACTCCCTTCATCAGATAGTAACAGATTATATGGGTTGTAATGTTCTGCCATGTGCCACAAAATTCATGAGATAAGGCTCAGAAAATGGAGACTCTGTGGGTAAAGGAAGGTACCTATTTCCTCTATTTGATATTTTAGGAAAATGGTTGCTGAAGTCCTTTCCAATATTAATGATCTTTAATTGTAACATCCTTGCATTAATCATTTATAAACTATAAGTTCCCCCTTAACACTTTGTTAATAATTTTATTTCATTAGCAAAATGACAATGTATTATAAACAGAAGAAAACACTCCTTTGTAACTGAAATCTAGAAATAAAGGGAAAATGGTATATTAAATGTACAGATTCACCTACATTAGTCTCAAAATAATCTTATTGATTATGGTTTATTTATGAAAAAAATATTTAAGGTTTATTTATGAAAAAGGACATGATCAGAAGTTCAGAAAATTTTAGTAGCATGACAAAATTACATGGCTATAAAATGACAATGCTAGAAATTGAGTTTTGCTTTGCCATATGCCATGCTTTAATTTCTGGAGCTTTACATACCCTACCTAAGTTTTCCCTGGAATGTACCTTGTCATATCAAACAGGGGTCAGAGCTTGTGATTAGAGCCTTTTTTTTTTTATTTCTTTACATGATTACTTCTCATACCCAGATTTATCTACCACAATGAAACTTCCAGTGCATTGACCCACTTTGCCAAATATCAGTCATTATACTGTTTCTATCCTCATTATTTCAGCATAGTTTAATCTACATTTATTCATTTCAACAGATACTTACCAAGACGAATATTTTGATATTTCTTATGTCCATCCTATTATTCCTATGTCTACCAGTAAACACTCCACATACTTACAATTTTCTATGATGGAATCTGACAGAGCACATACTAGGATATGGTTCCTGGTACCAAGTCACACTAGTAGCTATCAAGTATGTGATAACTCTGCTGTATTAATACTGTGTTGATAATTAAATAGTTCTGCTATTCTCCATAAACACTTCAAATCTTCTCCATGTCTTTTGCACTTTACACATGCTCACATTGCCCCTCACTTTGAAAAGATTGAATCACCTCCTCCTAAGCAGACGGATCATAAAATTTGGCCACTTACCCTTTAATACCATAATATTTTTTAATAATCCTTGCATTCACACATATTGGCTACTATTTCTCACCCTTTGAAAAGTCATAGTAGCACTGGCTGAATTCAATATATCCATTTGAACTCTTACTCTCCTGTTTTTTTGATAGCTATAAACTGATAATAAATTCAACCTCTTGCCAGAAGCCTCTCCCTCTCTTCACAATCCATCTTATCATGTAAGCTTATATAATTGATTCATGATCTACTTTTGGGGCCTTTTTTTCTTTCTCTGATAACTTAGTTCCTGTTTTCAACCTACTATAGTAACTCCTTCCACTTTTCCTCTGCAAATAAGAACTCAATACATTATTGGAACATCTTAAAACTAAATC
>JAQZBX010108298.1:0-10572 GCA_029593785.1 Cabassous unicinctus
TTGCCTCTAGATCCCAGGGGAGATAGGTTTAAAAGGATTCCTGGATTTGATGCACAAAATTACTCTGTCTGTCACTGTCCACTGCATCAATCCACCTCGGGAGCCTGTGAAGTAGGTAGGTGGAAAAAAGACTCAGTAGAGAGGGGAGCTTGTTCATACTGGCCCAGCTGCCATTTGCTCTAGACAAACAGGCAAGGAAGCATGGCTGTTCTTTATTTGCAGTGTTATTTATACACCATTGTTATTACTCAAATGTTACACAGAAAGAACACAACATACAACATCCCAAAATCATTTTTGCCATGCCTTGGGAGTACGTGTATTCTGAGTCAAGGAGTTTGTAAACTAAGAGCTGATTCAACAGTTAAGCCTCGCCCTTAACCCACTTTTAGCCCTCACAGATCAACCCTCACAGACTGCAGCCTGAGTCTCAACCCTTACAATCCACCCCTGAGGGCAATGGCTTTAGCAGCTGTCGGGTACTTATTATAAGTCTAGAGAGTTAATATAAGAGTTCTTTTTAAAATTGGTGCTGCTGTTAATTGCGTTGTCACTTCTACTTGCAAAGGTCAAACATTGGTTAATCTTGTCCACAATCCTGTTTTCTAGGGAACATTAAGTGTGAGCCACCCCACATGGGGTGCCTGTAAGGTCTAAGGTCACACTATGGTTTTTGTTTTCCTACCATGGAGCAGCATCACAGCAGGTAACAGAATATGTTTCTGTGGCCTTATCTGGGGCCTCAGCCAGGGGTTCCTGGTTGCAACTTGCAACTGTGTCAGAGCCATTGTTCTATGTACTTGAACTTCTATGGGCGTTATACCACCTTGTCCTGGACACTCATTTAATTGTTGGAACATGGTCCACAGATTTTTGTGCCACTTGCACAAGAATAGCTTAACTCTCAGTATTGAGTTAAATGGCTTTTTCTCCCTTATGATGAGCTACACTGACTGCAATTTGGCCTACTGGCCACTTTGACTAAAGCCTATTTCACATTATATGGTGCTAGCCCTAGGCTAGATGGACACAGCCATCCACTGAGCAGACCAGCTTCAACTGGCCGTAGCTGCACACTATGCAGAATTTGGGAATGTCCCCTCCTCCTAGATCTGAAAGGGGACTGTGCATCCTGGATGGGGGTTACCCCTGCTTCAGGTCTCAATGCTTCTGTTTATGTCAGTAGAACTGTGGCTGTGTCAATGGACATAAGGGCATATAGGCTTTGCTGACTCAAAGGTAATGGCCTAGTAAAATCTACCTGCTATCTTGTGACTGGGATACATTCTTGCTCAATTTGATCCATTGTTTGGGGCAGTGGCCTCCAATGTAACAGAGAATATTGGTGGCATGCATAGCATGCTGCTTAAGTGGCCTTTGCATTCACAGTTAAGCAACAAACGTGTGCAGGCTTCATCATTGTAGGGACTTTAACATGTAGGAGTTTCCAGTGCAGCCACATGGCCATGTTCTGAGCTCTGTTTACCTGCAATTTAAGTTTAGTTAAATGATCCACTTTATCATTACCTGGATGAAAAATGGGGTAGTGATCTGTTACATGGTACACTGTCACTTATTTAGACAACCCCTTATCTCATAGGTTTTCCCACATGGATCATCCCCACAGGGGTCAATGTGTGTCTGGCCTCATGGACAACTATGAGTCACAAGGCTTGTAATTTAGCCCATTGACTAGTCTGGCTAAACCCTAATTCATACTACATAGTATCAGTTTGAGGGGGTATCCCTAGGGTGGACCATTGAGCTGCCTGCCCTTGGCTGGTCTATCAGTATACCATGCCTGTTCTGGCATGGTACCTACCCTGGCTTTGTGCAGAGAAATTTCCCACATGTGTCTTGCAAGGGGGTCTCTATGTCCAGTGTCCCAGTATACATTTAGGGACTTAAAACTTACTGCAATTCTTTACTCAGTGGACTGAAAGAAATGGGCTTCTCTGTTCTAAATAGTCCTCCCACTTGGTCAGGGTTACCATCTGGGCCAAGCTACTTTGTGGCTGGGTGATCCAATTCTGCACCCAACCTTTTATGGGATAGGTAGTAAATATCTTTACTGGGGCTTCCCAGGTTATGGACTCAGTACTATGCATGGCAGCTCACACAGCTGCTGAATTCTTCTCTATGAGACTATAGGGCTTCTCCACTTTTCTCCATAGCTGACTCCAAATCTGCAAGGGAATCAGAGGTTAGCATTACATCATCAATATAATGATACACCTGAACGGTTTCAGTATGTTACCACTTTTCTAGGTCTTTAGACACTAAACCATTACAAATGGTGGGGCTGTGAGCATAGCCCATAGGCAGTACAGTAAAAGTTCACTGTTGACCTTCCCACTTGAATGCAAACTTATCCTGTACTTCATAAGAAATGGTGATGGAGAAAAAGGCATTTGCCAAGTCTAAAACAAAATGATTAGTTCACAGTGTCAAAGTCAAAGTATCCATTAGTTCATGAATAGAAGGCACAGCTGTATGTAAAGGAGGAACTCTTTTTGAGACCTCCATAGTAAAAAGTCATATGCCACATCCCATCAGGCCTGCATATTTGCCACAGCAGTGCATTAAACAGGCTCTGGGCCTCATGGACGATTTGTACCTTAACCACTTCTTTAAGAGTTGCTCATATTTATTCATGCCCTTCTGGCAAATGGTACTGCTTTACGGTCACTGTGCTATGGGATTCAGGCAACACAACAGGAGCATGTCTCCCCCTGTCACCACCAAGACTAGCCATCATGGCTGTTTCCTTAAGGGGGCAGTAGCATGTTGCATTGGCAGGTCCCTCATCAGATTCTTAAGCCTCTTGGAATCAGGTTTCTGGTTATTGTCATCAAGGACAGCACCAAGAATGCCCATTTCCCAGACTGCTTCTACAAGGTCAGGGTATGTAGTCCACTGGCTCACTGAATCTGGCAAGTCTCTTGTGTTATTCCACACTGTATGAACAACTGTCTGGAGCCACTCCATCAATGAGTGGCTGTGCATTTAAGTGCTGTGCATTTAAGTGCTGTGCATTTAAGAGATGCTGGTGTAGCAAGGGATGGCAAGTAAGCAATGCTAACTTCTCTATCTCAGTTCTGGAGCACAAAATGCTATCCACCCCCACATCTCACAGATGCAACAGTCAAGCAGCTATGTGCTCTCCTGGTTTCTGCTGAAACTGTTGTCACAATTTAACCAGTTTTGCTTGTGTAGAGGGACATTACACAGTGTGCTGGTTGACATGGGGCTGCCCCACAGCAGCCCCTCCTTGTCCCACATTTTGGCCATGTTTCATCTTCTAAGTAACAAGTAGATGAGCTCATCAGATGAGTCTTACTACTTCCTCATCTGAACTACTGCTAACTGACACACCTCAGCACTCTAGCTGCAAATGTGACTGCTGAAGTTGCTCATGCAACTGGTCAATTTCCCTCTCCTGTTCATGTAAGTGGCTACACTGTTTCAATGTCTCTTGGGTCATGTATCAAAGCAAGGACAGGAACATCCAGCCTACCTAAGCAGCTGCTGCTTTTGGTTTCATATCACCCAGCAGGGGCTCAAACTGTTGCAGGACACTCAGGAAAACTTCTGGGATGTTATCTGGGATCTCTGCAGGACAGGAACACCATCAGAACAGCCACTCTGCCACCCCAGCCCACATACAGGTGGGTGGCCACCCAAGGCCCATACCCCCTACCTCCTCCAATGCGAAGGGAACAGTGGGAGAACATGTCAAATCTTGCCAACTACACCATTTGTTCATTGTGTCCATCCACCTTGTGAGCCCGTGAGTGAGATTGGCAGAAAAATGACAATAGGTGGAGAGGGAAGCTTGTTCATACTGGCTCAGCCACCATCTGCTAAAGACAAACAGGCAAGCAAGCATGGCTGTTGTTTATTTGCAGGGTTATTTATATACCATTGTTATTACTCAAGTGTTACACAAAAAGAATACAACATACAACTTCCCAGAATCATATTTGCTATACCTAGGAAGTATGTGTACTCTGAGTCAAAATATTTGTAAACTCATAGCTGATCCAACAGTTGGACCACTGGCCAGGCCTTATCCTTCACTGTTTAACTCTCACAGCTTAAACCTCAGAGTCTACTGCCCAAGTCTCAACACTTACAGGGACCCACACCAAATCTTGGTGTGTATTTCCATCTTTCTCTCCCATTTCTCAGCAAGCTCTGTTCTTTCCACCATTTCCCAAAGAAATTCTTTTTACTGGCCTAATTAAAAAATACAAACATGCAATCATACATACATACATACATACATACATACATGTACAAACAGTTGTCAAAATTAATCTTATTAAAATATATTATCCTTGAAAACTATAAACATTTTAAATGATAAAGATACCATCAATTGTGTTTCAACTTCATAAAGGACAAATAAATAGACACAAAAGACACCACCATATTAATATTAGATATTGAATAATCTTGGGAGAGGAAGGGTTTCCTAATTTATGATAGACAATTACCATTGCCTAGCACTAGAGTTTGGATTAAGTTTAGGAAATAAGTAATCTACTTGCTAGCAGCACTCTGAGATATGAAGAATAAAAAACTGAATTGATTCCCCATATTAGATTAATCAGTACAATATGAGAGAAATCTGGGGGTTGTTAAGAACAAAAGCTGAGTTCAGAAGGAAGACTTACTGGGCTGAAATAAGAAATGCAAGAATCTAAGAGGAAACCTAGGTCTCCCTGTGTATTGCCCCTAAGCTGGCCCTGTGCACCCCTGGTGGTACAAATGCCCCCTGCAGCCCAGCCCTTCCACCTGATCATAATTTCTGCCGAGATGGAGCATCAGTTCACTACCATCTACTACCTTTTTGTCCCCACTAACTGATCTTCCAGAATCTGTCTTTGTGAGTTTGCTCAATATGCTTAGGTCATGGACACATTTTTGTGAGTAGGAGGATAATTTGAAACCCATTAAAATCTAGGGCATGGAATAGTTTCTCTCTTGGTTCCCAAGTGAATTCAAAAATATGTCCTGATGGGGAATCTTATTGGGTTTTCTCTCTTCATTCCCATTGTGAATGTTTCACCAACTTTCTTTGAGCTACTTAGAATTCTGAACCTGGGAATCTTAGGCAGATTCATTTCTGCCTTCATAAGTGAGCTTAGGCTGATTTTGCATGTGATTATGCTTCCTCTTATTTGAAAAGTTTTCTAATTCATGAAGCCAGTGATAGGTGGAATATTCTTCCTGGGGAATCAGTTACCTGAAGAGGAAACCTGAGACCCTGAAAGAATACAGCACCTAGCCACCTCCCTGCACCTGATTCTGCAGATGATCCTTGTTCTCAGTGGGTCCTGAATGTCTTCTTCCAGCCACCCCACAGGTGAGGGTTATTTATGGGTTAGCATTATCTTCCCCTCAGTGTGCATTTTGCACAGTAATAAATGGCCATGTCCTCAGATTTCAGACTGTTCATTTGCAGATACAGTTGTCTCTTGGCATTGTCCCTGGGGGTGGTGAATTGGCCATTCACATAATCTACATAGCTGTTGCTCTCACCATTAGATTTAATATATAAGACATACAACAGCCCTTCCCCCATTCCCTTGTTGTATTGGGGACCCAGTGCAGGTCATAGTCAACATAGGTGAAACCAGAGGCTGAATAGGAGAGGTGTAGAGTCACTTCAGGCTGTCTCACCTCACCCCCAGACTCCACCAGCCACACTTCACACAGGATACCTGCCAACAGACATTACTTTGTAAACATGCAAACATCTTCATGTCTCTTACAAGGATATTGAGATATAAATTCAGCACCCTTCCATTAACTGTGTGCTCTTGGGCCTCTCTGCTGTGTATATGCTTCCATTGAAATCATAGCCACCCTGTCCTCTACCTTGGCCCAAGTTGTGTACAGCATGTTGGTGATCTAGTTAGTTCTCTGGAAGAGTTTTAACAGGAGATATTACATGATGTCTAGAAAAAAGTTGAGAAGCAAGAAATGGATATTTAAACATGGATGGCTGCATGTATAGATGAAAAATCAAAAAGGATCCTTAAAGTTATTTGTAAAAACACAACCAACATATTTAAACCCTGAGTAATCAATATTATGTATCGTAAATACAATGATATGAGAATGAAAAGATGGAGGACAGTTATGTCTTAAAACATTAAAGGAATTCTGAAAGAGAGAAATGGAGAGATGGAGAAAGGAAGGAAGGAAGGAAGAAAGGAAGGGAGGAAGGAAGGAAGGAAGGAAGGAAGGAAGGAGGGAAGGAAGGAAGGGAGGAAGGAAGGAAAGAGAAGGAAGTCAATGGTAGAGTGTGTGGAGTTTCCACTAAATAAAATTACATAAAATATGTGTTGATAAGTCTGTTTTTATGTTATGAACATAACAGGCTTTATGCAGTCACCTTGCTGGAGGGCACAATGTGAGCCAGAGGACAAAGCAGAGTAACCTAGTCCAGACAAAAAGGATCAGTGTCTCTCAGTAACTGGTCCCTTGTCTTGTCAGCATATGAAGCTGGGTCTCCTTTTGATGCTGTTCTTCCCATTTTCATTCCTGAAGATACAGCCAGACAATTACTTCCCTGCTGGGTGTATTTGAGAGATCCCCAGGGGAGGGTGTCTCTGAGAGCTCTACACTGAAGCTATGGGCTTGTTCAGGGTTTTTGATGCTCCCATGATATGGTTTCTCTCACTGTGTCTCTTGCACAGTAATACACAGCTCTGTTTGAAGCCTTCAGTCTGGTCCACTGCAGGTAGGCTGTGCTGGCAGAGTTTGTCTGTAGAGATGGTTACTTGTCCTTGGAAGGATGAGGCATAGTTTGCATCTGAGACACTAGGATAAATCCTTCCCACCCACTCCAGGCCCTTCCATGGTTCTTGGCACACCCAGTGGATCCAGTTGTAGTTAAAGCTGTATCCAAAGGCCTTACAGGAGATCCTCAGAGCTTCCCCATAGTTTTAATCTCTGCCCCAGACTTCACCAGCTGCACGTCAGTGATGGCACCTGTGTGGGAGACCCAGGACTCAGAGATCAGAGACCCCAATCTCACCACCCTCCTCTGTGACTACAAGCCCTGGGTCATCTTTGACCCGGGAGAAGAGCCATGAAGAGGACAAGGTTGGTGGCATACCCCAGCTGTGAAGATTAATGGAAAGGAACAACACTGAAGACAAGAAATGAGCTGTGAGGGAGACTCCATTTGGCAAGGGTAGCAGTAGATTTAAATGGGAGGTTCCCCTCCGTTTGTACATTTACCTCCTGCCCTCCAAATGAGACTCCTCGGGGTTCATAATTGCAAAACTTAAGGGCAGGGAAAGGCATCTGTCTTAAGCTTCCAGGGATGGTTAACAAAAAGGCCCTAAAATCCACCCCCTACATACCAGCACTGTGGACCTAGACTGCAAGGAACTGGAGCCTCACCCACTTCTGAAGCACCATCACAGTCCACAATGGAATGAGGAGGTTGGAAAAATCTAATGAGTCTGCAGTCCAAGGCACCAAATTTTCAGGAGCACCAAATTCTCCCTCTTCAATTTTAGTGGAGGATAGATTTTGAGGGGGTTTCTCTGTCTTCTTGAAGAGGATGTTAAGGCTTCTGGCCCACCAAAGACACAGTCCTAATTGAAAGACAAGGTACTTCCTGGAATCATGGAGCTGCAGTGGATGCCCTGGGATCTGAAGGTTGTGATTTGTGCCTAGGGGCTGTGAGCTTTTTTCAAAGCTGCCTTTCAAGACCATGCTGTTTCCAGTTGAGGGTTCTGAGTTCTACATCCTGATCCCTTGGATTCACATTGAACTTGTTCACTTTCTTTATTTTTGACATAATTATTTTCTTTATCACAAGAAGTTATCTCACAGAATTTAGATTCAGTAAAGGAAGTGTGAAGTTGTATGTATATCAGGTTCTTTCAATATTCCACACCAGGTAAAATGACTTCATTATGTTAAATAGGACATCTGCACACACATAAGAATTTGGACAAATTGCTACCAAAATGTTAGCGTTCATGTCAGGCCTAGGCTTAATTTAGGTATAATCCAACTTCCTTCTCTCATGGATCTGATCAGGACATTTTTGCTGGACCTATCCTGGATGAGGCTACTTTCTTTCTTATAACACTTCTGAAAGTAACACAAGGTTGGAATGATTTTTGAATGCCACTGGGGTACCCAGAATAGTTCTACCCTAAAGGAATCTCATCTGTTACCTCCTCAAGTATCCCCATGCCACCCAGAAATGACTTCTTCTCCAAACATAAATTTTTGCCTCAACAGCATTGGGAAGCTGAAAATATCAGCTGAATTACTTGGGTATGTGGATTCTGGGAGCTCTAGTGTCTTAGGTTCCTAGGCTTGCTTAGCAAAATTCTACAACTTGTTAGCACAAAACAAGAAGGATCTATTCTCTCAAGATCAGGAGGCTAGATGTCATTAAAAAGGTATGCACATGTCCATGCTCCCTTTGAAGGCTCTGAGGGAGAATTTGTTCCATGAATCTCTCCTGGCCTCTGGAGTCTGTTAGCAAGCCTTGGCATTCTTTGGCTGTTATCTGGAAAACTCCAATCTCTCCCTCCTTCCTCACCAGTGCATCTCCCCTCTGATTATCTGTTTACGTTTATTAGAAAGGCACCAGTCATTTGATTAGGGTCCACCTGCATCCAATATTACCTCACGTTCAATTAACTAATTATACCTGCTAAGATCCTATTTCCAAATAAGGTCACATTCTTTGTTTCCTGAGGACATGAAATTTTACAGGACACTGTTTAATTGATTTCATGTAGTTTTCTTTAAAATGCAAACCAGGCATTAGTGGCATGGGAAAGTGTCTGGGTATGATATATGCTGCAAAGTTTACTCTATTTCTGCACCTTATTTTAATTTCCTGTAGGAAACAATCTATCTTTACAGAAACAAGAAGAAAGGGCAGAATAAAAATTGACAAATATGGAGAATCACTTCATTTTGACCATTCACTTATAAACAAGGTATATGTTACAACATTTAGGTAATTTTGAACTCACTAAATATGTAGGTAACTATTTTAAGAGCTACAATGATGAATTTTATTCTATCAAAGCCCCAGATAGTATTGAGGACTTTAAAAAAATTAAATATTACTGATATTACAGAAGAGAAACAATGTGGATGTCTTCATAATACACAAAGTGCATTAGTGAATAAGATTATTTTAACATGCTTTCAAGATGTAGGTAAGTTAGATAACACTTGCTGAGTATGAAGCATTTTATAACAATAATCAACCATCCTCCATGAGGCATTGTCAGACATGTAGGAGAATTGATTAAGGGAATAGCATTTTTTCTGTGCACAAACATCACATGAATAATTGAAAGCCATGTATGTGCATGGCATATCTCTGCAGAAATAATTCAGAAATTATTATTTTGTTACCTTTAATGTAGTCTAGGGGGACTACATTCTGAGTAACCTGAAAGGTCTTTTTTTATTCAAATGGCATCATCCTGGAAAATATTTAACTTAATGATGAAATAAAGGCCAAAGAAAAATATTTGAGTTGTTTAAGCTCAGTGTTCAATCTTCCCATAGTTTATATCAAGCCATAAATGATAGGTAAATTCCCAGGTTACCTATCATTTCATACTAACTTAATATAAGGTACTTATAAGTAATTTATTGACAAATAAATAGTGAAATTTTAAAGAAAATTATTAGAAATAACATTCATGCAGATTTTGTTCAATGTCACTAAATTTAAAAATAATGATTGGAAAAACCTTGACCAAAAGGGGGAAAATTAATACAAAAAAGTTTTTACAGCTAAGAGATTTCAAATTGTGAAGGGAGGTCATCCAATAGGGTATGCCTATGCAGATCTAAAGGATATCTCACAGTAAACACTGCCTCAAGCAAAAGTTGAAGGGATCTAGGGATGTCCAGACACTGTAGGCAAGTCATCCAACCCCATGAAATCAGCACCCTCTTGGAATAACTTATTTATGAATACATGATGATTTATTTCCCCAATATTATAGAGTTTGATTCTTTTATAACTTCCCTACTCTTGAAACTTCTACCTTTTATTTGAACCTATAATTATCACTATACTCATTAAATATATATCTAAGAGAGATAAATGTTTGGTCTCTTCATATGCTGGTTGATCTCTGAATCTCAACTGAGTTGTGGCCAACACCTACTTTCCAGTTTTGAGACTTGCCCAGTACAACTAACAAAATGATGAGGATAGACAAGCCCCATCCCAAAAAACAAAGAATTTCTACAACTTCAAGCTAAGTAGTTACTTCCATCAGATGCATAACATCTAAGCCCCCAACAATCTGAAGCAGAACAGACATCATCCCAAATTTCTCAAGATTGAGAAGTGAACAAACATAAGGGGGGAGTGCAAATAAGGACCAAAGTAGATTTATTGTTACTTTAGTTATTAGTTTGTGGTAACAGAAAAACTTATAATACTGATATAAAATAGTGGTTCCCAGAGGTTCTGAGGTGAGCAGCAGGGAAGAAGAAGTGGAACAGAAAGCATTTTTATGGTATTGGATTGGTTCTGTATGATATTGCAAT
>JAQZBX010108299.1:0-10570 GCA_029593785.1 Cabassous unicinctus
CCTTAACTTTATGAGGATCTGTCAAACAGTCTTTCACGGTGCCTCCACCATTTTACAATCCCATAATCAATGAGTGAGTGTTCTTATTTCTCCACATTCTTGACAACATTTTTTATAGTAGTCTTTACATTATGTCATTTAATATGGCATATCACTTAGTTCTGAATATTAATATATATCTCTCAGCTAGAATACAAGCCCCAAAAGGTCAAAGATCTTTTATTCTTTTCCTATACTCTGTAGACAGTGCCTGGTGCATTATAGAAATTCAAAATAATATTACGTAAAAAAAATGAATAAAATGAAGTGATCTAATGAATATAACACATCTAGTGTCTAGTTATTCTAGCAGGTTAAATGAATTTCCAAATTTATAAACTCTGAATAAATATGTGATAATTTCAAATTGGCATAACAACTTTTGAAACATTCTTTATCAGCAACTAAGAGTTATTTATACAAATTGATTACAATTAATTCATAAATTTCAAAAACTTTCCAAAGTTTAAATCAATGGGGCTGCAGTATTTGAAAATATGCAATACATTTAAAATTAATATTCAGAATATAAAATATGAAAGTATTTTTAATCCTTTTAAATTTGAAAATTAAGAATACATAGAACTAAAATGAATGTTGATTAAATCTAGGCCAAATAAAAAATGAAATATTTAACTCTAGAATATTTATACAATGGATAAATGAATAATGTATATTACTACATATAATTTAAAGCAGGAATCAGAAGAATAATGGAAATATTAAATTTCTGTGTTATTACACAGCTAACGAAAAATAAAGAAAATAATCATTTTTTTCTAGGTGCTAGAGAAAAACTAATAAATTCAACACTATAAAGTAAGAGAAATGAAACTGTAAAATTAAAATAACAATGAATGAATTAAAAGCAAATTAAATTTGAATAACATTTATCCAAAAGGATCAGAATATAAAGATCCATACTTTAATAAGTTTCCAAAAAAGCTGAATTAAAAATAAGAGGAAAAAAGAGATAGATAGATACTATACATAAAAATATATTGAAGTAAAGGATGTGATATAAAACTATATAATCATTTTATATCAGAAGACATTTAAATTCTTGGGTCAGATTTTGGCTTCTGCCACAGCACCACGAGTGGTACAAGACTTCCCCTGCCATCATAAAAAATTCTAAACCTTAACAAAATGTAGATAAGAAATGTTTTCAGATATTGGACAAGAGGCATAACAGGTCAAGAACCCAGGAGATAATGGAATTATATGAAAAAAGACACTTGTATACCTGCCTTTATGTCTTCCTTGATGACTAAGGAGAAACAGATTACAGAGTATAAAGGCCTTGCAAAGATCAAGAGGCAGAAATTGAAATTCCCACAAGATGAAAAAGTTGGAACATTAAAGATAGGGTATCAAACGGAGGTGCCACAAATATCAGCACTGGGATTCCTAGTAGGTCCTTGGTTGAAGGTTTAGCTCTACATGTGCAGAAGGGGAATCAGCAGGCTGTGCAAGAGAGGCTGCAACTTTGATGAGAACAACGTAAATACCAGAGGCCAGAGGTCATGAAGTGTTGGGAGAAGCTGAATTTATGGCCCAGCCAGTATGACACTTATCTTTGAGGAACTCAGATGAAATTAAGACCAAAAGAAATAAAAACCACACCATGGAAGTAAGGACCTTGCCCTGATTTAATTGTCAGACCAGCAGACTGAGGACAAAATGAAATAGATCATCCTTAAGAAAAAATAATATAATCCCTTTAGGCTCAATATGCATTGCCTATAATTTATTGCCAACCAAAACAAACCTCAATACCTTTTATTGAAAGACAACATAACCTAGACTCCCTACAATGTATCATTCACAAAGCACGGTCATATATTATAAAAAATTACTAAACATAAGGCAAAGCAAGATGATGTGAAATACTTCAATGAAAAAGAAATTAATAAAAACAGATTTCAAGGTGATCCCAAAGTTTGAATTAGCAGCGAAGGACTTTAAAATAACTTTGTACATATATTTAGTGACTTAAGGCAAACATGATCCTGAAGTGGAAATATATAAGAGGTCACAGCAGAAAAAAAAGCAGAAGAAAATAAAATGAACTAAATAGAAATCCTAAAAAAGTAAAGGAAAATACATGACAATGAAAAAAAAATGCCAAAAGGACACAACTTCAGATTGTAGGCTATCAAAGAAAGCATCAGTAAACTTTAAACCAGATCAAAAAATATTTTTCAAACTGAGGAGCTAAAAGAAAAACAACCACAATGAAAAACTGTTGATACGGGCCACTATATTTGTTGTCATAACTTTAAAAATTTTGTGGGAGAAAGTTTAACCTATAATGTAAACTATAATCCACAGTTAGTGGCAATGCTCCATACTTGCTCATTTTTGTAACAAATGTACCACACTAATGAGAGATGTTGTTAATGTGGGAAAGTGTGGAAGGGGTAGGGAGTGGGGCATATGGGAATCCCCTATATTTTTTATGTATCATTTATCTAATCTAAGTATTTTTTAAAAATAAAATAAAATAAGAAAAACTGTTTAGAAGAAAACAAGAACATAGCCTCATTGGGTCAGAAAAAAAACTGAATAAAAATTGGGTGAAATTTTATAAACTTTGGAAAAAATCATTAATTTACAGATTAAAGAAATTCTGAACATGCTAAACAGATTATTAATTTCAAAGTACCTAAACACATACAGAAGCTTTTCAAAGCAGTCAGGCTGGGGAAATTAAAAATTTTAAAATGTAAATTAATAAAACAATAAATGAAACAATATTAAAACAAAAACATTGCATTTTCAGGTTTGTAATATATATAAATGTAAAATATATGAAAATAATGTCTGAAATGACAAGAGTAAATATAATTAAAAACTTTCAGATTTCTTACATTTTATGAGAAGAGGTATAATAATATTTTTTTAATTAGAGAAGTTGTAGGTTTACAGAAACAACATCATCATTGTTGTAATTGATGCAAAACATTAATAATAGGAAAAATACATGTGAGGGGGTATAATGTACCTCTGTTTAATATTTGATCAAAAAATATTATTAAAATTACACTCTTAACTGCCTTCTATAGTTTACATTATGACTTGCTGTGCTGTACAGCTCTATGTTTTGTTTTGTATTGTTTTGTTCTTAATTTTCATTCTGATATTATAGATTTTTCCTTTTCAACTATTTTCAAATATACAAATCAGTGTTGTTAATTATATCTATAACTTTGTGCTGCCATCACCACCATCCATAACCAATTCTTTTCCATCACCCCAAGCAGGTACTATAAAAAGTATACATTAACTCCCCATTCTCTATCCAGCCCAGCCCCTATAAATCTGTATGCTAGCTTCTGAATATCACTGAGAACATAAAATATTTGTGTTTCTAAGCATTGCTTACTTCATTCAACATGATGGTTTCAAAGTTCATCCTGCTGTAGTGTGTATCAGAACTTCATTCTTTTTACAGTTAAATAATATTCCATTTCATGTATATACCACATATTTTAATACATTCATCAGATGATGGATACTTGGATGGTTTCCATCTTTTGGAATTTGTGAATAATGTTGCCATGAACATTGGTATACAAATACCTGTTTGAGTCCTTGCATTTAATCCTATAGGATTTATATGTAGAAGTGAGATTTACAGATCACATGGCATTTCTCTACTTATCTTTCTGAGGAACCACGAAACTGTTTCCTACAAAAGTTACATCAGCCTCATTAATATTCCTGCCAACAATGAACAAATGTTCCCATCTCCACATCATCTCCCACACTTGTTATTTTCTGTTTTTTTTTAATAGTAGGCATTCAAGAGAGGTTGGAATGATACACAATTGTAATCTTGATTTCTATTTCCATAATGGATAATGATGTTGTGCATGTTTTCATGTGCTTATTGGCTATTTCTGTATCTTCTATGGAGAACTATCTATTCAATTTTTTTGCCCATTTTGAATTGTGTTTTTAATTTTTTTAACTGTTTGTCTCTTTTCTTTTCTCCTCCAGGTTCCATTGACTTCCAGCTTCTTCCTTGGTTTTCTTTCTATATCTGAGTTTCATTCTTCTTGTATAGGACTCCAGTAATCAGGTTAAAGCTCAAACCCATTCAAATGACCACACATTAACTAAAATTAAATTCTATAAAATGTTCTATTTAAAATGGGTTCACGGTGTGCTGGCAAGATGGTGTCAGCTGAAATGTACACTTCCCACCTCTCTCACAAAAAACAGCTGAGAAGGTGCAAAATTCTACCTGAGTGAGCTGTTTTGGGAACCCCCAAACAGGAGGCTTCAAGGCATCGATCTGCAGGGAACCGGACAAAGAAATAAAGAACCTAAGGGAAAACTGTGAGTTTCTCAGCCCTGTGGCTGGATACGGTGGGTGGCTAAGCCCTACCCTTAAGGCAAAAAGCCTCCATGAACCCCTTGACTCGCACCAGCCATCAAGTGGGAGGGACCATCCTCTGGGAGGCAGAGGGTTCTGGTGAAGGGTAGAGAGGGGTTTCCTATCTGTAGGTTTGGTTACCTGGGCCCACTTTGAACTTCGGGGATCATACCAGCTGGCACCAAGGTGGCCCCAGGAAGAGAGGAGAGGGGAATCTGATTAGGCATCCCAACACACCCAGGGATAGAGGAACTTAGGTGGGAAGAGTGCAGAGACAGGCAATTGTCTAGTCCGGTGCTGAAAACTATCAAAATTCCAGCTTTCCTAAGGGAGAAAGGTGGGAGAAATCCTCAAAAAGCTTTCAAGGGCCTATTTAGGGTCCCCTGGAAGGAAGAGGGGTCTTGAAGAGGGTTGAAAGTGGTTTCTTTAGGGTGAGTTGGGTCACCATGACCCCTTTTAATCTCTGAAAAGGGCTCAACCCAACCAGGAGAGGGTATGGTGTACCTGCTCATATAGGATATAACATCCAGCTGCCAAGGAAAAGAAAGCAATTAGAATAGAAAAGGAGCAGGACAGACAGGTGCCAAATCAACAGGACTCTGACCAACTGCAAAGATTCTACCCTGCCCAAGGGAAAGCAGGCAGGTAGCTTTCTGAAAGGCTAGCCGAACCAAGGATAAACTTTAGCTCAGTGGAGGAGATCCTGCATTGAATATACATAGTCCCTGGTTTGATTCCTGGCTCTTCTTAGAGAAGTGATTCACTGGGTTATCAGACATCCAGCTGATACTTTAGGACAGGGAACATATAGACATTCTTTTTGTATTAGCTTTTCTTGGATCTTTTATTTTTCTTTTAAAAATGATTCCTTTTTTTAAAATTTTACTTAGTTTAATTGCTAAATCCCAGTTCAAAACCTGCAGAGGGCAGGCTGCAGGGTAATTGATTGATGAACACTGGCAGTCTGAGAAGCTTCTTTGGGGCCTTAGAAGAAAGGCTGTTTTTCCATGGTTTTTCTTTGTTTGCTTATTTGTTTTTTTTTCTTTTCTTTTCCTTTTTTATCCTCTTTCTTGTACCTCCTTTGTTTTTAATCAGGTGCTGCTGTCTTGTTTCCCCTTTATTGTGTTTCCCATTCTTTGTTTCCCTTTTTTATTGTTTGGCAATTTTGTCTATCTATGCTATTTCTTTTCCTTCCGTCATTTTTCAATCTTGTGTATTCTGTTGTTGTTCTTACATTCCAGCTCTTTTTGTTTAGTCTTTAATTTTCCTTGTCTTTATTTCTCTCTCCTTTTTTCTCTGTTTTCTTCTTTTAACACTTTTTTTCCATTTGTCTTTTCTTTTCTCTTTTCCTCTCTTCTCATCATTCTGGTCTTTTAATTCATCCTATTTCTATTTTTCTCTATTCAGTTTTTCATCTCATTGTTCATACTACACTTTTTTATTCTTATTCTTCTGAACTTCTTACTCAAGTTAATTATTCATTTTCCTAGGCCTTATATTGTTCCTCTTCTACATTTTGCTATCATTATTACTATTATCCTTTTTCTCTTCTTACCTCTTTCTTTTACTCTGGCTCTAATTTTTTATTGCAAGGGAACATACAAAACAACAAGGAAATAGAATAAGAGGAATGAAGAGTTGAAGTGAAAAATGGCACACACACATAAAGAACAAAAAATAAATAAAACCCTAGGTTATAAAGAGAAACTAATAAACTGAACAAACCCATCAAGATGAATTGATGTCCAGACATCAACAAAAAATTAAAACCCACACTACGTGAATGGTTGGAAAATGATTCAACAAGCAAACAATAACCAAAAAAGGGCAGGAGTAGCTATACTGATATCAGACAAAATAGACTTTAAATGCAAAACTATTGTAAGAGACAATAACGGACACTATATATAAATAAAAGGAGTAATATATCAAGAAGGAAGAATAATCATAAACATTTGTTCAACTAATCAGGTTGCCTCAAAATACATTTGGCAAACACTGGAAAAACTGAGTGGAGAAATAGCTGCCTCTACAATTATACTGAGGATCTTTAATACACCATTATCACCATTAGACAGAACATCTCAACAGAGAATTCATAAAGAAACAAAGCATTTGAATAATATATTAGAGGACCCGGACCTAATAGACATTTACAGAACATTACTGTCAAATACAGAGGGAAACATATTCTTCTCATGTGCACATGGATCATTCTTCAGGATAGACCACATGCTAGGTCACAGAACAAATCTCAATAAATTCAGAAAGATTGAAATTATATGAAGAAATTTCTCTGAGCACAATGGAATGAAGCTGGAAATTAGAAAGGCACAGAAAACCAGATTAGGCACAAAGATATGAAAAGTGAAAAATACACTCTTGGACAATCAGTGGGACAAGGAAGAAATCACAAAAGAAATTATTACCTACCTTGAAATGAATGAAAATGACAACACAATGTATCAGAACTGAGGGGATGCAGCAAAGGTTGTACTGAAAGGAAAATTCATAGCCATAAATACTTACATTAAAAAGAAAGAAGGAGCTAAAATCAAAGATCTAACTGCACACCTGGAGGATTTAGAAAAAGAACAGCAAATTAACCCCAAGGGAATTTGAAAGAATGAAATAACAAAAATAAAAGCAGAGCTATATGAAATTGAACATAAGATTGCACTAGAAAAAAAAACAAAACAAAACCAAAAGCTGGTTCTTTGAGAAGATCAATTAAATTGACAAACACTTACCTAGAATAACAATGAAAAAAAATAGAGAAATGCAAATACATAATAAAACAAGTAATGGTATATTGCCACAGATCTCACAGAAATAAAGAGTATCATAAGAGGGTACTTTGAAAAATTGTGTGCCAACAAGATGGACAATTTAGAGGAAATGGATAAACTTTGAGAAACACACAAGGAACATACATTGACAAAAGAAGAAATTGGTAAATTCAACTGACGAATCACAAGTAATGAGACAGAATTAGTCATCAAAAACCTTCAAACCTAGAAGAGCGCAGGGCCAGGTGGCTTCACTGGTGAATTCTACCCAACATTCCAGAAAGAACTAACACCAATCCTGCTTAAACCCATTAAAAAATAGAATTGGAGGGAATATTTCCTAACTCATTCTATTATGCCCACATCACCCTAATACCAAAGCCAAAAAAATAGGCAACAAGAAAAGAAAAGTATGAACCAATCTCTCTAATGAAACTAGATACTAACATCGTCAACAAAATACTTGCTAATCTCATTAAACAACACATCATATTAAGTATACACCATGTCTAAGTGGGTTTCATCCCTGGTATGCAAGGATGATTCAACATAAGAAAATCATTCAATGTAGTACACCACATAAACAGATTGAAAGAAACAAATGATCATTTCTACAGATGCAGAAAAATCATTTGACAAACTACAACACCCATGATTCTGGATAAAAATCATGATTCCTGATTAAAAAAAAAATAAAAAGAAACACTTCCAAAAATAGGAATAGAAGGAAACTTCCTCAACAAGATAAATGGTATATATGGAAAATCCCCAAGCTAATATCATATTCAGTGGAGATATCATAAAAGCTTTCTTTCTAAGACAGGGAACAAGTCAAGGATGCCCACTTTTACTGTGCCTATTTAAAAGTGGGTTAGATTTTCTTGCTTGAGTACCTAAGGAAAAAAAAGTTATAAAAGTCATCCAATTTTGCAAGGAAGAAAGAAAAACTTCACTATATGCAGACGACATCACCCTATACATAGAAAGCCCTGAGAAATCTACAGCAAAGCTTTTAGAGCTTATAAATGAGTTCAATAAAGTCACAGGTTATAAGATCAATGGGCAAAAATCATTAGCATTTCTCTACACCAAAAATGATCAATCTGAGGGGGAAATCAAGAAAAACTACCATTTATAATAGTAACTAAAAGACTCAAATAGCTAGAAATAAATTAAAATGAAGATGTAAATGAATTATATGCAAAAAACTACACAACACTGTTAGGAAATCAAAGAAGACCTAAATTATTGGAAGAATATTCCCTGTTCATGGATAGGAAGACTAAATATCATTAAGATGTCTAGCCTACCCAAACGAATCTACAGATTTAACACAATCCCAATAAAAATCACCACAGCATTTTTTACTGAATTGGAATAACTAACTATGAAATTTACCTGGAAGGGGAAGAGGCCCTGAATAGCCAGACATATTGAAAAACAACAATAAAATCAGAAGACTCACACTAACTGACTTCAAAACATGCTCCAAAGCTACATTGGTCAACACTGCATGGTAGTGTCACAAGGATAGACATAGTGACCAATGAAACTGAAATGAGAGTTCTGATATAGATCTTTGCATATACAGTCAACTGATATTTGACAAGGCCACCAAGCCCATTCAACTGGGTGAGAATGGCCTCTTCAACAAATGGTGCTTGGAAAACTGGATATGCCATATCCGAAAGAATGAGAAAGGAACACCATCTCACCCATTATTCAGAAATTAACTCAAGATGGCCCAAAGATCTAAATATAAGAGCCAAGAGCATAAAGATCTTGGAAGATAATGTAGGGAAAAAACTACAGGATCTTGAAATAGAAAATGGTTTCATGAACTTCACACCCAAAGCATGAGCAGCTAAAGAAAAAGGAGTTAAATGGGACCTCTTCAAAATTAAAAACTTTCGCATCTCAAAGGAGTTTGTCAAGAAAGTAAAAAGACAATCTACTCAATGGGAGAATGTATTTGGTAACCATATGTCTGATAGACACCTAATATCCTGCATATATAAAGAAATCCTAAGCCTCAAAAAGAAAGAGACAAACAATCCATTTAAAAATGGGCAAGTGATTTGAATAGACAGTTCTCTGAAGAGAAATACAAATGGCTAGCAAGCACATGAAAAGATGCTCAACATCACTAGCTATTAGGGAAATGCAAATCAAAACTACAATGAGATATCATCTTATACCCATTACAGTGGCAACTATTAAAAAAACAGAGGACTACAATTGTTGGAGAGGATGTAGAGAAATGGGACCTTCAGCTATTACTGATGGGAATGTAGAATGGTGCAACCATTGTGGAAGACAGCATGGCGGTTCCTCAGAAAACTAACTATAGAACTGCCATATGATCCAGCAATTCACTGCTGTGTATATACCTGGAAAAATGGAAAGCAAGAACACAGCCAGATATATGCACACACCAATGTTCATAGCAATATTATTCACTATTGCCCAAAGTTGAAATCAACTCAAAATACCCTTCAACAGATGAATGGATAAACAAATTGTGGTGTATCCATACAATGGAATAATACTTAGCTGTAAGAAGGAATACAGTATTAACACATGGGATAACATGGATAAATCTTGAGAACCTTATGTTGAAGGAAGTAGCCAGGCCCCGAAGGACAAATATTATATGGCCTCACTGATATGAATTATGCAAATTGAGCAGACTCACAGAGCTAGAGTCTGAAAGATTGGTTTTCCAGAAATAAAAATGAAGAAAGTGGTGAGCTAATGTCAATATGGGCAAAATCTATGATAAGTTGGAAGTGTGTAGTTATGCAGTGGAGGGACATGATGGTGATGCAGTGATACTATTGGGTAGATAGTGCAGGTATTTCAAGGGGGTAGGGTGTGGAGTGGGGGTTGGACTCTCCATAAAACTGGAAGGAAGGTTGGGGGAGGGAACAGGTGAATACTGGGGATTGGTGGATACATGGTTGAAACTAAAATGTTGGGAATGCTTTTTTGGCAATAGGGCAAGATAAGGTACTGGTTTAGAGCATTGAATATGGGGGGCATTTGGGACAGGGTGCACCAGGGGCAGGCTTCTAGAGAGTGTATGAATTTTCATCTTGACATAATGTATAATATCCGTGGGAGGAGACCCACATAATGAGCAGGAAGGTGCTGGACTCCCATCCTGGGTATGCCACCTATATTCTCAAATATCGGGGTGGGAGTCTCTTGAGAGCTGGGCAGTGCTCAATAGAGGACAGACTGGTGTGTCCAGCCCTCAGTGTTATTGTAAGTAATGATGAATCTGGTCCTGCAAAGAGTGAAGCCTGGTGGTTGCCATGGGTCCCAAGGGGAAGGAGCAGGAGGAATATAATAGATG
>JAQZBX010108300.1:0-10567 GCA_029593785.1 Cabassous unicinctus
AGCAGTATATTTCTAGGAGAGAAAGCAATCACTTATTTCCTTTATCATAAAACAAAAGTCAATAAGTCCATATTTTAATAACACTGACCAAGTTATTTACTATTCAAGAATTTGCTTTCCAAGTTGCGTCTTCAAAATGTATCCATCCATATATTTTTATTAAATTAAATTCATACATCAAAAACATTTTGCTCAGAATTCTAATTTTAAGTATAACTATAACTTATCAAAGCATAGTCCAACTACTATACAACAATGTTATCCTTGAAATTTATATGCTTCATCTGAAAAACTTACCTTACAAACAGGAGTTTTGCCCTGTTTCTCCAGAATAAATGTCCCTGTGTCTAAAACTTTAAATGAGAATCAAAAAAGACAGATTCAAATAATTCGTGCTATGCATTTTCTTTCATTGGGCTTTGATAAAAACAGTGCCATCTGGTGTTAGAGCAAATCTTCCTTCTCACAGTCTCTACAGACCCAGAGCAGACACAATAACCATTGTTTATTTGTTGAAGCTGTCTTCTGTTTCTCAGCAATAGCTGCACAAACAGCAACAATCTCGTCACTTCCAAAGTCATAGTCCGAAATTGACTTTGGTGCAAAATCTGTTATTTCTGCTGATGATTCGCTCTTTTTAATTCTCTGTGCACTTTCTGCCGCTCCTGGAGTGTTCTTGCCCAAGCAAGGCCTTCTTTCCATATTTCAGGGTTCATTGGATAGATGTGAAGGGCTACTTGAAAACTTTGAATTGCTTCATCCTTTTGTCCTTTGGCTCTCTGTTGTCATATTGTTCTATTGTCTGTCTTCTTATCCTTTAGTTTAGTTTCTAAACTATTCTCCAAATCTCTTACCCTTGTTTTTTCCTTTCAGGCTGCAGCACCCCCTTTAGTATCTCTTGCAAATCTGGTCTTTTAGCAACATAGTCAATCAGTTTTTGTCTGTGAAGACTTTGAACTCACCCTCATTTTTTAAGGATAGCTCTGCTGGATACAGAATTCTTGGCTGGCAGTTTTTCTCTTTCAGTACGTTAAATACATCATACCACTTTCTTCTCTCCTCCACAGTTTCTGATGAGAGGTCGGCACTTACACTTAATCTTATTGAGTTTCCCTTGTATGTGATGCTTTGCTTTTCTCTCGCTGCTTTTAGAATCCTCTCTTTATCTCTGGTATTTGTCATTCTGTATAGTAGGTGTCTTGGGACAGGTCTATTTGGATTTATTCTGTTTGGGGTGCATTGTCCTTTTTGGATATTGATATTTATGTCTCTCATTAGGGTTGCGAAGTTCTCGGTCATTATTTCCTCAAATATTCTTTCTGCCTTTTTTACATTCTCATCTCATTTTGGGACACCAATAATGTTAATGTTTGCACATTTTGAGTTGTCATTCAATTCGCTGAGACTCTGTTCCATTTTTCCCATTCTCTTCTCTTTCTGTTCTCCTGTCTTTTCCAGTTTAGATGCTCTGCTTCAAAATCACTAATTTTGTCTTCACACAATTCAAATCTGCTCTTATGTGCCTCTAATGTATTTTTAATCTCATCCATCGTGTCTTTCATTCTCATAAGGTCTGTTACTTTTCTTTGCAGGCTTTCAAATTGTTCTTTATGCTCTCTCAGGGTTTTCTTAACATGCTTTATTTCTTTAGTCATATTTTCTTTAAATTCTTTGAAATGATTTAGGAGAGTTGTGTGGTTATCACTGATTAATTGTATTAAATCCTGTATCTCTTTAGGATATTTGGTTTGTTCTTTTGGCTGGGCCATCTCTTCCTGTTTCCTAGTATGGCTTGTAATTTTTTGCTGATGTCTAGGCATCTGAATATGTTGATGTATTTACTCTGATGGCTAATTTCTCTCTCTTTCTATTTTTTCCCACAGATCTCCTTTGATATTTGGTTCAACTTATTCTCAGTCTTTAAAATTGCCCAGCTTAAGTTTTCAAAATTGAGCCAGGTGCTCACTAGTGGGGCACAGATGTTCTCCTAGGGTTGGATACAGAGAGCACAAGCAGCTTTTGTCCATGCAGTTTCCAGACTGACCAGCAGATGGCGCCAGTCAATGCACTTTTCCCCGGAGGTGTTTCAGTCTCCACTTTCTTGTGTTCCTGTGCTGAATCTCCAGATCAGAGATTCAAAGCAGACTCTGCTGGCCAAATTCACTGAAGAAAAGCACCCTGATCTCCCCTCCCTTTTCCCTTGAAACAGCAGACAGCGAGAGAAGATGTCTGTTGCCCTCTCAGTCAGCTAGAGTGAGACAGGGATTTTACCCCAGCTTGATATCTTGGCAGGTAGGGGTGCCCTTCCTGGCTGCTTTGGGGGCTTCGTAATTCACATCTGCCTTTTCAGCTTCTTCCTCTTTCTGTCCCTTGCCCTCCTGGGAGTTGTAAAGCACCGTCCTGGTCTGCTGACCTCCAAAGCAGGTCCCTCGGATGGCTTTTTGTTCTTTCTCCATTGTTTTTGTGGGAGCACTCAGCTCTGCCTGTTAGTCCATTGCCATCTTCCCACAATCCTCAGTAACATCTTTAATATATTAAATCTTCCTATCCATGAATATCATATATCCATCTAATGAATTAGATCTTCCCTAACTTCTTTCAGTTAAATTTTATAATTTTCTCCCTACAAGTATCACAAATCTTATGCTAGATTTGTTCTCAGGTACTTTTTATTTGTTGTTATTATTTGAATGGTATATATTTTTAAATCAGGTTTTTTATTGTTGCTGGCATTTAGACAAGTGCATCCTTGTCTTATTATTTCTAATACTTGGCAGATTCTTTTTCATTTTTTATATAAAGTATCCTGCTATCTTTGAATAATGACAGTCTTGTTCTTCTTTTCCAATATTTATACCATTTCTTCCTACTACACTCTCTAGGACCTTCAGAATATGTTGAAGTAGTGTGAGCAGCATCTTTTAAATATCTCTGATTTTAAAGGAAATATTTGTAATGTTTCATTATTAGGAATGATAATTGCTGTAGGTTTTTGATCAGTGCTATTGTTAGGTTAAGAAATTTCCTTGTAGAATGCGTATTTTATTCTTAGAAAAATGCTATACACCACAGAAACAGCCATATTTCCTTAGCTACAGTGTTTTACTCTAAGGCTTCTCCGAAAGTACTTGTAGCCTGGTGCAGGTCAAAACTTCATCTTCAGAAAAGAGAGAGAAGAAGAAGAAGAACTTTACATGAGAAGCAAGGCAAAGATATAATTTATGCTCTACCTGTCAATTAACAAAACCCTGGCAAGAAGGTAAAGATGGGATATGGTCATCCTGCTTCCCATGTACTAGGTCCTACGTTCAATCCCTGGTACCTCTTTAAAAAAATGCTGCTGATGGACCAGCTCCATCCCAAAAGCAAAGCATATCTTCAATTGCAAGCAAAACAATTCCATTCCACTGCCATATAATATCTATGTCCCTTCTTAGCCTGAAGCAAAGCAGAAGACATCATCCCAAATCCCTCCAGATTAAGGAATGAACAAAAATGGTGGAGGGAATGTAGCCACAGACCAAAGCAGATTTATTGTTATTGTAGTTATTATCTTGTGCTAAGTATCTTGTAACATTTATATAAATTTTTTAATTAAAAAAAAAAAAGAAATCCTCTTTTATTTCTAGTTTGCTAAGTATTTTTCTTCACTTGACCTGTTAATGTAGTTAATTATGTTTACAGGTTTTCTAATGTTAAACTATTTTTTAATTCCTGGGAGAAGCATGACTTGGTCATGACAAAGTATCATTTTTATTAGTCATTGGATTTGATTTGCTAATATTTGTTTAGGATTTTTGAATCATGTTAATGAATAATAACAGCTTACAGATTCCCTTTTTCACACTGTCCACATCTGGTTTTGGAATTGTGGCTGCCGTGAGAATGCCACAGATCTCCAATCACAGGGAGTAAAATTGATCAGAGCCACGGCTGCTGTGCTCTGAAATCCATCTCCATGCTGGCTCCAAGGCCAGACTTCCTGGCTTCTCCAGACAATGAACTTGACTTGGCAGGGATACTAAGCAGAACCATTCCTGAGAGATTCATCTGACAGCCAATTTTGGCCTGAAGACTACAAAGTTTTTACCAAAACTTTCTTAGATGGCACAAGAATCTAGACCACTTCTGCCCAACCTTCTTCCCCCTTCTCTCCTTCTCTCAGGGTCAGACGTACAAATCTCTCCCAAACTTTCTGAATTCCCTGTCCATTTTATTTCATAGGTATTTCCCCTAATAATACTCTTGCACTTCGAATTATATATTGGGATTTGCTTCTCAGAGGATTCAGATTAGCACAGAAAATAAGATATTACTGGCTTTGTAGGAAAATGTTAGTGTTGAAAAATCTGTTGAAAATTTGGTAGACCTTGCTTGCAAAACCAACCAAGCTGGTTTCAATTCATTTAATTTTATTATTATAGTATGATTTAGCTTTCTATTTCTTCTTGTGCCAATTCTGGTAGTTGAATTTTTCTAGCAATTTGTCCATTTCATTTTTTTCTTATATATTGTCAGATAGTTGTGTATAATTTTCTGTCTTCTTTTTTATCTCTCCCAGATCTTTAATTACGTCTCCTTTGTCAATTGTGATATTTTTGCACTTTCTTTCTTTGTTTCTTGATCAGTCTCACCAGAGATTTGCCTATTTCATTAATGTTTTTCAAGGTCCCAACTTTGGGCTGTATACATTACATTATTTGTATCTTTGTTTTCTATTTCATTATTTTATGCTCTTATTTCTATTTTTCTAACTTTGAGGTTATTCTGTGGTTCCTTTTTCACTTTCAAGTTGATCATATACCTCATTAAATGATAGTTTTTCTTCTTTTCTAATATTAGCACTTACAGCTATAAATTTTCCTCTAAATAACACTTTCCTACATCCTATGTGTTTTGGTATAGTCTTTCTTCATTATCCTATTTCAGTTCTACCTATAATTTCCTTTTTAATGGAAAGCTATTTAGAAGTATTTTTAAATTTCTAAACTTTAAGAAATTTTGTTTATATTTTTGATGACTTCTAATTTGACTGTATTATGATCAGAACAATATGGTCTCTTCCATAAGATGTTTCTTTATAATTTGTTGAGACTTTCTTTATGAACCCATCCATTGTCAAGTTTTTAAAATATTTTTGAGGTCTTGAGAAATATATGTAATCTATGATGGTTGAGTTTAATTAAATCAATCTTTGTGATTTTGACATTAACATCTTATATATTATACTTTTATTAATATTTGTTAGAGAGGTATATTGAATTCTACCATTATAATGGTATATTATATTCCCTACAGTACTGTTAATATTTTCTTTTATATAGTTTGGGAGCTTTTTTATTGAATACATATAAATTAGAATTATCATATCTTTCTGGTGAATTATTTTTATTATGTATTATTATAGTAATAATAATTAATAATTATTATTATTATTTTGCAGAAAAAATTCTAGACCTATAACAGTTTTTGATGTAAAATAAATTTTGTCTGATATTACCAATCTATTCTAGCTTTTTTTTTTTCTTTTTCTTGTCAGAGAGATTAGTATTTATCTGGCATATCTTACCCAACTCTTTATCTTCATTCCTACAGTGTCCTTAAGATTTGGGTACATCTTCTGTAAACAGCATATAACTGGATTTTGTCTTTTTTTAATCCAATGCAGTAACATCTGTTTTTTAAAACAGAGCTTAGTCCATTTATATTTACTGCCATTAATGATAATATTACCAGTTAATTTTTTGCTTTCCATTTGTCTTGCCTTTTCTAAGCTTCTTTTCTACTTCTTTGCTTTTAAAAACAAACATTATGCCTATTTTGTTTCACTTATTTCATTTTTCCCCTTCTACTGGATAGAAGTTACACATTCTATTTCTATGCTTGTGGTGACTACACTTAATGTTTTACTATGCATTCTTAACAAAATCTAAAGCTAATATTTTAATGTCATCCTCAATAGTACAAAGATCTTGGAACTTCAAATCCCATAACTTCCCTGCCCATTACAGGCTATTTTTTTTTTAAGAACTTTAATTTCACACCATCAATTAGGTACATTTATTATTGGAATTATTATAATTTGTTCAAAGAGTATTTATTTAGTATTTCGTTATGCCTTTACCAATTTCCTTGCTCATCATTACTTCCTGTATCATGGACCTTTCTTCTGTGATCTTTTTTGTTCTGTTTTTTGTTGTTGTTGTTTTTTCACATCGTTGGCATTTGGGGAAGAACAATTCTTTTTGATATGTAGCTGCTGTACACACTGCAGAATGTTTAGCATCCCATCCCAGCCTCTTAGCACTAATGCCAGTAGCTCCTTTGAGCTATTTTAACAGCTAAAACATCACATCACATTTACCAATTTTACCACGGGTGCAAACCACTGCTTTAGAATAGGGGTCAGCAAACTATGACCCATAGACCACATGTGATCCACATTTGTACGTGTTTTTGTACAGCCTGTGAGTTAAGAATGTTTTTTTTTAAGGAGTCAAAAGATAAATGTAGACAAATATAAAAATGCAAACTACAGAGACTATATAGGGTCCACAAAGCCTACAATATTTACTGTCTGGCTGTTTACAGAAAAATCTCCTGACCCCTGCTTTAGAAGACTCTTAGTGTTATTCTGTTGGTGATATAGTCTCTGGAAATATTTTTTCTACACCTTTATTCTGAAAGAATAATTTTGCTTGGTAGACAAGTATATGATTGCAGTTCTTCTTTATCACCACTTTGAAAATATTGTTCCTTTATCTTCTCTCTTCCATTGTTGCTGTTGAGAGATCTGATGTCTGTCTAATTGGCCTCCCTTTGTAAGTGACCTCTCTTTTTTCTCTGTGAAGGCATTTCAGGTATTTTCTTTGTCCTCGAAAATTTACCGTTATATTGCAATGTCTAGATGTGGATTTATTTTTACTTATTCTGCTTGGAATACTTTATACTTCTTGTATCTATAAATTCATATCTGTAACTAGTTCTAGAAAACTCCCACCATTACTTCTTCAACTGCTGACTCTCCACCTTTTCTCTATTATCTAATTCTGGAATTTTGATTAGTTGTATATCTATAAGATAGCACTTTCTCACTCTATTGTTAATATCTTTTAACCTTTCATATTTTCCATCTCCTTGCCTCTCTCAGTTTTACTCAGGGTAATTTCATCATGTTTGTCTTCCAGTTCACTATTATCTATTTAGCTTTGTTAAATCCACTATTTAACCCATCTATTGAGTTATTTATTCCAATAATCATATTTTTTTTCTAAAACTTCTATTTTTTCCCAGGCCACTTAACCCATCTAGGGTTCTCAGCTTAATACAATAGTCTTGGGTTCAACTTCTCCACCTACTATTGGCCACATTTAATCTCTCTATATCAGTACCAATATCAGCCCTTTAGGACTATTTTGCTTTTTCATATGATTATCATTCCCTGGATTGGTTTAGCTCAAAGTTTTAGTTATTGTCATTTGTTTGTTTCTTGGCATCCACCACTTCCTGTGAACCAAGCAATACAATAAAACTTATGTTATATACAGTGTGTGGTTATGTTTTAGTAGAAAGGCTCTTCAAAGGATCTAGTAGTCTATATTGCCAAAAGCTGAAGTCTCACTGTGTATCATTTATCTGTGCTCAGAAAAATATAACACACAAACGAAAAATGTTTAGTTTTAAAATCAATATCTCTATCATTTACAAATTTTATCTTCCTGTTATAATTCATCACTTAAGACTGTAAATTCCTTTTCAGACTATACACTTTATAGCTTATGTAATTATATTCATACATAATTCTGAGTCTTTCTTGGCCATATTTGATCCAGTAATTATAGCAAGTAGCTATCATTCCGTTTTATTGAAGGAAAATTTACTTCTTTAGCCAGGATAAAGTAAAATTTAATTGCTCATCCAGCTAGTTAATAGCCAAGGAAAGATCTTACAAGTTCCTATTCTGCGAGAGTAAATGAACTTTAGTAAATTAATAAATATGTATTTGGAAAAAGAAATGCAGTGGTCTACTTGGGCTTTCTTTGGTTATCAAAGAATGAAGCTCTTCTGATGTGTTAGGAAGCTATGTTAATTCAGTTGACCCAATAATCTTTAAAAATTGGAAAGCAATTGGATGAAATGAACTATTTGCTTTTATTAATTCAAACTAGATGATGATAATAAAAATCTGGTAATAATTACTTGAAAATATGACTTAGAAAAACATTTCTGTTTTCGACACATTTAAGAAAAACGAAATTCCCGGTTTTTAGAGTGGAAAGGAAATATCACTTGCATATGTTTCAACATAAGTACCTCAATAAAGATTTAAACAAGATAACAAAAATGTCTCTTGCTAACCTCAGAAATCATTTTAAGAAGCAAGCAATATCCAACAAAGCTTTAAATGGCCATCTCTGACGAACTAAACTAATATTCTGACAGCTGATTCTGGGATTAAAGCTACAAGAAGATAAACTCCCTTAAATATTTGATGTATCACAGGGCTACTCTGTGGCTGTTGAAGTCAGTTGTCATCAGAATGGTACCAGATGGAGCTGCAACAACACAAGCTGAACAACAACAACAAAAAAATCAGAAAAGCAAATATAAATATGCTTAACTTACAAACCTTTGGTGAACTCCAGACTTTGTGGGCATCCTCCAAAGATCAATCTTGATCGAGATAAACTACTTTTGGCTATTATGCAATCTGTGATTTGAGACTTTTCTCTTCTTGGTGAAGTAAGGAATATTGTAAGAAAATATCTGGAATAATATAAATGGTCGTTTCCTATTTATTTAGGTCTGGAGAAACCTGGAAGAAACACAGAAGGCCAATTTGAAAGAAACATCAGAATCTACTAATGATGCATTTTGAGGGTTCTGGCAGCTACCAAGAGTGGTTAGATGGGATTTGTGATAAGTATTTTTAGGACTTTTTTGTTTTAGAACTGCTGCTATTCTCAATGTTGTCTAAAATTCATATTGAAGAGCCTATGGCAATCACAATGCACAAGAAAAAATGTGTTAAAATCTACAGGACACAAGCAAAAAGAGATAAGTCTACTGACAGTCACAACAACATTTATTTGGCAATACTTTTATGTCTACTATGTGCAAAGCACCATACTGGGCAGTGGAGATACAACATTGAACAAGGCAGATACTATTCCTGGGTCATAGAATTTATTATGTAGCAGAAGGAACAAACATGAAACAAGAAATTATAGTTCAGGTTAAAACGGTAAACTGAACATACACATCTTGTGCAAGGACAGGCACAGAGAACACACCAAGAAGGAGAAGCAAATGGAGCAGGGCGGCCTCATGTGGTCTGGGAGCCATGAAGGACTTCCTGGAGGAAGTGATGTTTCCCCTAAGATCTGAAGGATGAATGAGCATTAACGAGATGGCAGTCAAGTACCTTGAAAAATAATCTAACTTGATCTGTTAATTGAGACTATTTTCTCAAGTATGAAGAAAACACTTGAACGCTGTGGTGAACTTAGCTGGACACATTGTGTGTGTGTGTGTGTGTGTCTGTGTGTGTGTAAGAGAGATAGAGAGACAGACTTTGACTGTGGCCTTTCCATTTAAAGCCCCTGGGCTATTCTGAATTAAGTTAGATTTAAATTTGAGTCTGGGTGGAAGTCAGGTGGGACAAAATGGGAAACCCATACCAGAATGAATGAGAAAAGATAGTGTGAAACTCACAGGCCCCAGAGAGAGAGGGGTGCCTGAAGGATCAACTAGAAAAATGTGATTGATTCGGGGCGCACACAGGCAGAGAGAGAGGGACCCATGAACTTGTGCCTTTACTAGGTCCAGGCGTGAAGGTTAGCAGATTTCCCAGAGGAATCAAGAAATGGTTAGTTTAAGCTAACGTGAATGAAAAGGAAAAGGGACTGGGGTCCGAGGGCAGTGGGGATGGTCCGCTTATCATTTAGGGCCAGCTGTGGAGGGTTTGGGGTGAGGTGTGTGGGTGGCGTGGGTGGTGAATTTGGGCTCTGGGGGCATTTCTGCCCCAGGGCTGGAAAGCTGCTTATTACCTAAGTCAAAAGCCAGTGTTGAAGCAAGTGGCTTGGCCAAAGTAAGACAGAAGCCAAGGTAGCACACAAAAATGTTGATAGTTATGACAAAGGCCTTAAGCAGAATCATTAAATATCATCAAGAAACATACTCCAGAAGAGGTAGAAATGTTTTCCAAAAAAAATTTTTTTAATAAATCACTTTGTTTTTTCTTCAGTTTCCTACTCATATTCATGGAAGCCACAAATATAGCATTACAGATTTGTTTCACAGTATTGTGTATGTGTGTTTTACAACGTTACTGTATGAAAACCACTGAGCCTCTGAGCACCAACCCAGGATGTTGGCAGACTCTTGTCTAGGGGCTGCTGTCACCGAGGAAGTATTCCACGTCCTTAACTTGAGTCATCACCAGCAAGACTGAAGTGGGAGAGAATCCTAACACCACACACACACAGTCTCTCTGTTTAGGAACCTTAAAAACAAAGGTTGATACAAAAAATGCACAAACAAGTTTTCTCACAGCCGACCACATCAG
>JAQZBX010108301.1:0-10567 GCA_029593785.1 Cabassous unicinctus
CTGCTATCTCTCTAACATGGCAACCTGAGATATATTTAAGGTTGCACAGATAGGAATATGGATTGATGTATTTACAAGTTTATGGACTTCTCTAGGTTATTATCTACAAACAATACACAATTTAGGATCACAGATATAATGTGTAAGTTATAATGAAAAAACATCCCAGATTCAGGCATATATATCTATATGTGTTCATAGAATAAACATGAAAAATGCACAATTGTATTAGATAGAAAAACAGAAAAGATAGTCCACATATTTGTAGGTAGAATGAACTGACTTTTCATTGCAGCTTTCCAAACAAAGCAGTGTGAGAATGGCAAAGTGTTTAACCTTTCTAGATCTTTCTTCAATTAAACTAGAATGACGATATTAGGATGACAACAGAAATCCAATATTCAATCCTAACTATTAACATTTGAAGAAAGTCATTACAAGAAATAATTATTCATTTTATTGGAAGAAAGTATCTGCTCAAAGAGTAACTACTGCTAATGTATTTAAATATCTCCCTGTTTCTTAAAAAAAAACCAAAAATGTGTAAACATTTTTATTTTACCTAAATTTTAGGGTATTATTTTGTGTACAGTATTTTTCCTTGATGATTATTATATCATTTCCCATTAAAAAATGAAACCCTATAAGTAAGCTTGAAATATCTACTAAACATTCTTCCCAAAGCCCTTTTAATTTCTCTGTTCCTCAGGTTAAAGGTGATGGGGTTTATGAAGGGGGCACCATGGAGTAGAACAAGGCCATGATGAGGGTATGGATTGTTGATTCATTTGAGATGGGGCCCAAACAAGCAAGCAATCCAGAAATGATAAAATAAAAGTAGCTATTTGGGGAGAGTAGGTTGACAAGGTTTTGCTCCAGGCTTCCACAGAACACATCTGGAAGACATTTGAAAAGATGTTATCATATGAGGTAAATAAAATGACAAAGCTGAGTAAGACAAGGCAAGAACTTACAGCAAGTGTCATAGACTTAGAAAACTGCACGACTGGAGATGAGTTGTTCATATCTTGAGGGATGTCACAGAAATATTGATGGATCACATTGGATGCTGTGAAGGGAAGTCTGAACATGGTACCTGTGTGGATCACAGAATAGACCAGCTCAACTGTCCATGAGCCACCTGCTACATGTATGCACAATGTGGTATCATGGTTACCCCATAGTGCATAGGGTTGGAAATGGAAATATAGTAGCCATAGGACACCAACACAAGGAAAAATAATTCTGTGAATCTAAATAATATATGTAGGAAAATCTTTTTTAGAGAAATCAAATTGCTGCCTATCAGAGAATTCACAACACATTTGGGAACAGTAACTGAGATAAAACCCAAATCTAACAAGGATAAATTCAATATAAGGAAACACATGGGAGGTGAAGATGTGGGCCCATCAAAATAATACTAATAGTCACAATATTCTCAGTCAGGTCTCCCTAAAAATCACAAAGAATAGCAGACCTTGCAAGACTAGGGGCTCCCAAGAGCTTGAGATATCAGTAAGTAGGAATTTTGTGATAATGCTGCAATTGTCCACGTCTTTTACTTTATTTTAATTTGTGTTAAGTTTCCTTTTTGCCAACTGCTTCCACTTATTCTATATCCTTGTAGTTGTCTGTGGTCCCTTGAAAAATATTAAGGCCATAGAAAAGGAAAGAGAGAAGAAGAGAAAAAGAATAATAGTAATAATAAAAAAGATAGAAAAAGAACCATGAAAGAGCCAGGAAAATAAATAAAAGTGAAAAATCATAAAAATAAAAAAAGAATAAGAATTTAAAAAGTGGAATAAAAAATGAAAAATGAATAAATAGACTAAAATAAAAGACTGGAAAGATGTCCCTCCTGGATGATGCCCAGCTTTCTCCTGGTCTGCAAAAGAGATTGTTTAAAACTCTGAACATATCCAGTGATTATTTTCTTTCTCTTCAATATCAAATCGTCAACAACACATGATGCATAAGAATTTTTCCATATTGTCTAGTGGTTTTGAACACTGCACAGGGGTGACTGATTTTCTTCACATATCAACGAACTAGGATGACTTCTGATAGCTCCCATCTATGGTGGAATGATCTAGAAACTGTTTCTGTGACAAAGTTAATGAATAGTTCTGCAAAGCTACCTAGAATGGTTTTATTCCAAATAAGATCACAAGATTATTCCTCATCACTCTATGATTTTAGTACTTTTATAAGACATGCTTGAAAATCCTCTCTTTTCTTCTTTGTAACATCATTTATTTAATTTATTCATGTCAGTGTGCATCCAGAATTGCCCACTATCTCTCTGTTTTACCTTCTCACCTGCACATAGTATCTAAGGAAAGCATTCCACCTAAATTTCCTCCTCCACAAAGCATCCTTTCACTTTCAGGCATGATTTCCAATATTAATTGAAAGGCCAACATTCTTCCCAGATCTCTCCCCTGTATGTATAGGTTCTTGAAACATCGTCATTAATAAAATGTATACTAACTTTGACTTAATAACAAATTAGCACTTCTATTTTATGAATATTTTGGTTATAAATATAATCCCTTTTTTAAAAATATTTTACATTTTCATGACCATTTTAAACAATATTAATAATAATAAAGTTGATTTGCTTGTATTGGCTATATCCATATAACTTCTAGTATTTACTAGGATATTAAAAATATTTAGGGCTAATAGTTTTTCTCTATCTTTTCAGTTGTGTGTGGTTTCTTCTAATTTCTGCATTTTTCAAAGTAGAGAAACAATTTAAGCAGATAGTTTTATTAACTGCCAAAACTTTACTGGGTGGTTACGATGATATGAGTGACCACTGTCCTGACTGCCCCTGTTCAGTGGTGGCAATAATCATCTTTTTGTGATACCATCACTGTTATTCATTACCAAAACTTTTCCATCATCCCAAACAGAAACTCTGTATCAATTAAGCACTTACTCCATGTTTCCTAACTCCAACCGAGGCTCTGGAAACCTGTATTCTAGTTTCTGACTTTATTAATTTGCATATTCTAAATTTTTACCAATGATATCATAGAATATTTATCTTTTTGCTCTTGCTTATTTTAATCAACATGATGTCTACAAACTCGTGCATTTTGTTGTACGTATGAGTACTTAATTTCTTTTTATGATGGAGTAATATTCCTTTTTGTGTATTTACTACCTTTTTCTTATACATTCATGTGATGATGGACATTTGGATTGCTTCCATTTTTGCCAATTTTGAATAATGCCATTATGAACATTGATGTGGAAATATTTGTTGAAGCCCCTGATTTCAATTCTTTAGGGTATTTATCTGGAAGTGGGATTGTCAGGTGATAAACCTAACTTTCATTTCCACAGCAGGTGCACCAGCATCCTTTCACTTTCCCACCAATGAACAAGTGTACAATTTCTCCACATCATCTCTAACATTTGTTATTTTCTGTTTTTCATAGTAGGCATTCTAGTCGCTATAAAATTTTATTTCATTGTTCATTTGATTTGCATTTTCTTAATGATATTCAGGTTTTGCATCTTTTCTTGTGTTTATTGAGTATTTATCTATTTTCTTTGGAGAAAAATCTATTCTAATTTTGTTCTTTAATTTAATTAGGTTTTATGCCTTTGTTGTTGAGTTTTCAGATTTCTTTATACAATCTCGATAATAAACCCTTTAATAGATAATTTCTAAATATTTTTACCATTCTGTAGGTTTGCTTTACATTCATGATAAGCATTTTTTTCTTAATTTTGCTGAATTCCCATTTATCTATTTGTTTTCTTTTGCATTTGGTTTTTGGTATAAATGTAAAGGTTTCCCTATATTTCCCTCTAAGAGTTTGTCTTATTTTCCTGCCTGCTAAAGCAAATACTCTAAAATGGTTTGGATCAAACAACAGGATTTTATTTGCTCACTGTTTTGGACTGGTACAAGTCCAAAATCAAGGCATTAGAAAGTTGATTCTTTCTCCCCAAAGACTGAGGTGTTATTGTGCTGGCTGCAGTGATCCTTCACCTTGACTTTTCTGTCACATGGCAGTGCACATAGTATGGTCATCCTCCTTTCTATTCGTGGTCCCATTGATTTCCATCCTCTACATTGCCTTTCTCTATATATCTGAATTTCATTCTGCTTATAAAAGATGGAAGTCATTGTATTATAGCCCAAATTTATTCAATTGACTACACCTTATCTAAAATGTCTTTTTTAAAATTGATTCACAACTGCAGGAATGGATTCATGTTTTTTTTTAAAAAAAGCATTTATTGTATGTAATACAATCTCCAATAGATTTTTTAATTTTAGTTCTTATATTTAGGTATTGTTCCATTGTAAGTGAATATTGGTATGTGGTTAGAGGTAGAGTTCCACATTCATTCTTTTGCATATAGCTAGCCAATATTCCCAATACCATATACCAAAGGGATTATTCTTACATCATTTTTGGCCAGTGACATGGTCTGTTTTGAACTACCATCCAATTCTAATTGTCTATAAGTCTGCCCTTGTACTAATGTAGTAATATTTTGATTACTGTAGTCTTATAATAAATTTTAAATTGGGATTAGTTAGTGCTCTAAAATCCTTCTTCTTCAAGATGTCTTTGATTATTTGGACCCTCTAACCCCCCCCCATGCAAATATGTTTATTGGCTTTTCCATTTATGTGAAGATATATGATGGAATTTTGATTTGGATTGCATTGAATCTCTAAATAGCTTTGGGTAGAATTGGCACCTTAACAATATTTAGTCTTCAAATATTTGAACATGGAATATTTTTTCTTTATTTAAGTCTTTATAAAACACATGTTATCATATGTGTCCCAATTTCACTTCTTACAAAAGCATAGTATTCAATCATACATGTGTACCACATTTTGTTTATCCATTCATTGGTTGATAGATACATGGGTTTTTTCTATCATTTGGCAATACTGAATAATGCATCTATGAACATCTGTGTGCAAATGGCTCTTTCTGACACTATTTTCAGTCCTTCTGGATCTATCCCTACTACAAGGATTGCCAGATCATATGATAGTTTTATATTTAGATTCCTGAGGAACCACCAAACTGTCTTCCACAGAGACTGCAGCATTTTACATTACCATCAACAGTGAATGACTGTACATATTTCTCCACATACTCACTAGCTCTTGTTTTCTGTTTTTTTTTTTAATAATGGCCATTCTATGAGGAATGAGATGATATCTTCCTGTAGTTTTGTTATTTATTTTTGTCATAGCTAGTAACAGTGAACATTTTTTCATGTGCTTTTTTGCTATTTGTAGTTCATCTTGGGAGAAATGACTGTTTAAGTATTTTTCCCATTTTTTAATTGGATTGCTTGCTCTTCTATTGTTTAGTTGTATGATCTTTGTATATAGCATGGAAATCAAACCATAGCTTACAGGTCCTTGGCTTCCAAATATTTTCTCCCATTGAGTAGATTGCTGTATCACTTTCTTGACATAATCTTTTGAAGCATAAATGTGTGTAAGTTTGAGGAGGTCCCATTTATTCATGTTTTCTCTCATTGTACATGCTATCAGTTGAAAGCTTAAGAAATGCCCACCTACCACCAGGTCTTGAAGCTGTTTTTCTACATTTTCTTCTAAGAGTTTTATTATTCTCACTTTTATATTTAGGACTTTTATCCATTTTGATTTAATTTTTCTATTAGATGTAAGATAGGGGTCTTCTTTCTTTCTTTTGGTTATGGATATCCAGTTCTGCCAGCACCATTTGTTGAATAGACTGTTCTACCCCAGGGGTGTGGGTTTGACAGTCTTGTCAGAAAGAACAGTTGAGGAAATAATAGCTGAAAACAACACTTATGAAAGACAAAAATATGAATACCAAGAAGGACAATGCATCCAAAACAGAATAAATCCAAATAGACCTATCCCAAGATGTCTTCTATTCAGAATGACAAGATAAAGAGAGGATTCTGAAAGCAGCAAGGGAAAAGTGAATAATAACATACAAGGGAAACTCAATAAGATTACATGTTAAACTCACATCAGAAAGTATGGAGATGAGAAGAAAGTGGAATGGTGTGTCTAAGATATTGAAAGAGGAAAGCTGGCAGCCAAGAAATCTGTATCTGGCAAAACAGCCTTTCAAAAATGATGGTGAGTTCAACATCTTCACAGAAAAACAGAAACTAATAGAGTATGTGTAGCCATCTGGCAATTTGATGTAATTATGAATTCCAAATATAATTGGATCATGCTTGTAAACTGATCTGTTAATCTGGGCATGATAAAGTTATGATTAGGACATTGACTGGGCCACCTCAGTAGGGCATTGAGCCCCACCAATTGGTGGGTGGGGGAGTCAAACATAAAAGGCAAGGCAAAGGACAGAGGAGGCAGTTTTGAGTAGCAGTTTTGATGTTGGAGAGAAGGCCCCAGGAGAAGAGAAGTGAGCCATTCGTCTGATAGTCTAGAGTTGAACTTGTGGAGGAAACAGATTGGAGAGAAATGCAGCCATGGGAAGAGAGGAACCCAAGAAGCCTGAAACCTGGCAAACATCAGCAGCTGTCTTGCTCCAACATGTGGCAATGGACTTTAGTGAGAGAAGAAACTTATGCTTTATGGCCTGGTACCTGTGGACTTCTACTCCAAATAATACCCTTTATAAAGACCAACCAATCTCTGGTATTTTGCATTAGCACCCCTTTGCCTGACTAATACAATATATTACCAAAAGATCAGAATTTCATGGGATACTAAAAGGAATGCTTCACCTTGAAGGGTAAAAGAAAGTGTGGCAATTTGTTATTGTTTATGAATTCCAAAAATAGATATTGGAATATGTTTGTAAACTGTAGTGTTCATCTGGGCATATTAGACTGTAATAAATTCAGAGGTTTCACCTTTACTTGATTAAGTCATCCTTAAGCCATTGATTCAGCCATATTAGTACTGCATTGAGTTCCAAACCCCTTGGTAAGGGGGGATTCACAGAGAAGACAACATAGCAGAGGTGAGAGTTGGAGATTTGATGCTAGAGTCCCAGGTACTCTATTCAGCCATTCACTTGAAAATATGAACCTGAACAGACCAGAGCCTTGAACAGCTGTGAAAGCACAGAAAGAAATGAGCCCCAGGAAGAAAGACAAGCCTTAGGCTAGCCTACAGCTGAGAATGGAAGGAGCTGGGACCTTGGAGCCTTGGGAGGAAGAGGAAGGCTGAACCCTTGCAGAGACTGGCAGCCATCTTGCTCCAACATGTGGCAACAGACTTTAGTGAGGGAAGTAACTTACATTTTATGGCCTTGTGACTGTAAGCTTCTACCCCAAATAAATACCCTTTATAAAAGCCAACCGGAAGATGGTGTCAGTTTAGGTGGGCAGTCACCATCTCTCTCTCAAAGGACAGATGACTGGATACAGGATCCTGCCCAAATGGGCTGTTATGGGAGCCCACAAAGGGAGTGCCTTTGGGACATTGATGGAGGGAGCTGGAAAGGGAGATAGATTGTTCAAGATAAAACCAGAACATAGAAAACAGTAAGGGAATAGAACAAGAAGAACAAAGTGACATAGAGAAAATTTAACACACACACAAAACCAGCAACTAAATAGAACTCTAGAGAAGAGAGAGGAGCTAATGAACTGAATAAACCCATCAAGATAAAATGATGAGGAGAGGGCAACAAAAAATTACAAATGATACTGACAAATGGGAAGACATGGACCAGTCCAATGAACAAACAAAAAACCAGGAAGAGATGCATAACATCAAAGAAGAAATCAAAGCTATCCAAACAAATATCATGGACCAATTCAATGAAGTGAAGGAAGAGATTAAGGATATTAGAAGACACTGGGGATAACATACTGAAGAAATTGTAAACATACATAAAAAGATAACGGATATGATGGTGATGAATGGTAAAATCCAAGAAATCAAACAGATGCTGGAATCATATAACAGCAGATTTGAACAGGCAGAAGAAAGAATTAGTGATGTGGAAGACAGTGCATCTGAAATCAAACAGATAGTAGAGCAGATAGATAAAAACATAGAAGAAACCCAGCAGGGGCTTAGAGATTTAACTGACAACATGAAGTGCACAAACATACACATTATAGGCATCCCAGAGGAAGAAGAGAAGGGAAAGGGAGTAGAAGAACTGTTGAAGGAAATAATGGCTGAAAATTTCCCAATCTTATTGAGGGAGATGGGCGGGCATGTCCAGGAAGCACAGAGAACCCCAAACAGTATAAATCCCAACAGGCCTACTTCAAGACATTACTTGTCAAAATATCCAATGCTCAAGACAAAGAGGAAATAATAAAGAAAACAAGAGAAAAGAGAACCATCACATACAAGGGAAGCACATTTGAAACCATTGAGGTAAGAAGACAGTGGTATGACAAGGTCAAGAAACTCAAGGAAAAAATTCCAGCCACAAATTCTCTATCCAGCAAAGTTGGCATTCAAAAAAGTGGAGAGTTCAAAATATTCACCAATAAACAGAAATTAAGAGAGTATGCCAATAAGAAACCTGCCCTTCAAGAAATATTAAAGGAAGTTCTACAGGTTGAAAGGAAAAGCAGGAGGGAGAGAGTTGGAAGAGAGTGGAAGAACAACTAAAAAGGCAAAAAAGAGAAATAAAAACAACATATGACATAAATAAACCCAAAGAAAATATGGCTGATGTAAGAAATTCCTTGAAAGTAATAACATTGAATGTTAAAGGGTTAAACTCACCAGTCAAGAGACACAGATTGGCAGAATGGAAAAGGAAATATGACCCATCTACATGTTGTCGACAAGAAACCCACCTTTGACTCAGGGATTCAAGGAGGCTGAAAGTGAATAGCTGGAAAACAATTTTATAAGGAAACAATTACTAAAAAAGGGCAGGAGTATCTATACTAATATGGAACAAAATAGACTTTAAATGCAAAACTATTGTAAGAGACAAAGATGGACACTATATATTAGTAAAAGGGGTAATCTCTCAAGTAGAGAGAACAATCATAAACTTCTATGCACCTAATCAGGGTACCTCAAAATACATGGGAAAAATGCTGGAAAGACTAAGTGGAGACAAAAATGCCTCTACAATTATAGTGGGGGACTTTAATAAATCACTATCAGCATTAGGCAGAATAACTCAACAGAGAATCAATAAAGAAATAAAGACTCTGAATAATACATTAGAGGAGACGGATCTAATAGACATTTACAGAACATTACACCCAAATACAGTGAGATATATATTCTTCTCGAGTGCACACAGATCACACTCCAAGATAGACCACATGCTAGGCCACAGAAGAACTCTCAATGAATCAGAAAAATTGAGATTATACAAAGTAATTTCTCTGATCACAATGGATGAAACTGGAAATCACTAAGGGCCATAGAACCAGATTACGCACAAAGATATGGAACTTAAACAACACACTCTTGGACAAAAAGTGTGCCAAGGAGGAAATCTCAAAAGATATCAGTAACAACTTAGAAACGAATGAAAATGAATATACAATGTATCAAAACCTATGGGATGCAGCCAAAGCTGTACTGAGAGGGAAATTCATAGCCATAAAGGCATATATCAAAAAAGAAGAAAGAGCTAAATTTGAAGACCTAACTGCACACCTGGAGGAATTGGAAAAACAACAAAACACTATCCCCAAGGGAATTAAAAAGAAGGAAATAACAAAGATTAGAGCAGTACTAAATGAAATAGAAAATAAGAAAGCACTAAAAAAAATAAATAAAACCCAAATCTGGTTTTACAAGAAGATCAATAAAAATTGACAAACCCTTAGCCAGACTAACAAAGAAAAAGAGAGAGCAGATGCACATACACAAAATAAAGGATGAGAGAATGGATATCAATAATGACCCCACAGAAATAAAGAGTATCATAAAAGGATACTTCAAAAAATTATATGCCAACAGGAATGTTAATTTAGAGGAAATGGACAAATTCCAAGAAACTCACAAGATGCCCACATTAACAAAAGAAGAAATTGATGAATTCAGCAGTCCAAATATAAGTAATGAGATAGACTCTGTATATATGGGATATAAGCCCTCTCTCACTTGGAGGTGGAGTGGACATCACCATCCCAGTCCCTTCAGGATTGGGGGAGGAGCTGTGGACTAGAGTGGACTTGGTGGTGTTCGGTTGTAGACATATTATGATTTAAGCAATGGAAGAAATTGTAACAGTGAGGTGGAGCTGGTGGCCACTGGACAGTATTGGGGCAGGGAGAGGAGGGGCAGTTGAAATACAGGGGCTTTTTTGGGACTTGGGGGTTGTCCTGAGTGGCGTTGTGGTGACAGATGTAGGCCATTTTCCATCAGCATATTCCATGAAGAACTGTGTGGGAGAGAGTGTGGTCTATGATGTGAACGGTGGTCCATGCTCAGTGGCAAGGCCCCAGGATGTATATATCCATTGTGGGTGTTGTGTCACATGGATGAAGGATGGTGGTGTGGGATGTTGTTGGAGGTGTGGGAGGTGGGGAACATGGGAATCCCTGTAATTTCTGAGTAATATTTAGGTAATCTTAGCACCTTTAAAAATACATACATACA
>JAQZBX010108302.1:0-10567 GCA_029593785.1 Cabassous unicinctus
TGATTGGGAAAGAGTGTAAACTATAATGAAAACTGTAGTCTCTGGTTATTAGCAATATTTCAAAATGTGTTCATCAATAGTAACAAATGTACCACACTAACGGTTAATGTGGGAAAGTGTGGGAAGGGCAGGGAATAGGGCATATGGGAATTCCTTATATATTTTATGTAACATTAATCTAAAACTTCTTTTAATATAAAACAATTATTTTAAAAATTTTAACACTTCTATGCTTCAAACAACTTTTTCAAGGAAATCATAAGGAAGCCTAATCAATGGGAGACAATATTGGAAATTACATACCCTTCAAGGGTTTGTTAGGAATGTTATATAAATAGATCACACAACTCAATGATTAAAAGACAAGAAAACCAACTTAAAATGTACAAAAGCCCCAATTAGACATTATTTCAAAGAAGAAATTCAAATGGCAAAAAAACACATGAAAACTGTTCAGCATCACTAGCTATTAGGGAAATGCAGATCAAAACTATACTGAGTTATCATTTCACAACTTGTAGAGTGCCATTATTGAAACATTACTAGATGGAAAGCTAAAAACTGTAACATGGAACTGTATAAGTGAGTAAAACTTCATGTAAAACATGAACATGGGTGATATTGCATAAATAAGATGGTTTTTAGAAAATATAAGTACAAATATACTAGAGAGAAGGAAAACAAATAGTAGCAATGTACACCAGGTACATGATGACTTTTGTTTGTATTGTTTATTATTGTTATTGGAATAATGAAAGTGCTCTGGGAGTGATTGGGGTGATGAATGAACAAACATGTGATTACACCAAACACCAGTGATTGTACTGTTTGGATGGATTTATGCTTTATTATTATGTATCAATAAAATTGAAAAAAAAAAACTATTTACTGTATCCAAGTTTAATGGAATTATGAGGAAAAAGTAACTTGTACATTTCCAGTGGGAATGAATATTGTTATAAACTTTTTGGAATGTGTCAACTATTATGTATTAAATGTTGAACAAAACTGTCAATAAAATATCCAGAAAACTACAAATGCTGGAGGGGATGTGGAGAAATAAGAGCACTCCCTTACTGTTCGTGGCAATTTAGCATGGTGCACCTCTGTGGAAAATAGTGGAAGCTAAATATAGAACTGCCTTATGATTCAGCAATTCCATTACTACTAATACATTCAGAAGAACTGAAAGGAAGGACTTGAACAGACATTTGCACACCAATGTTCATAATGACATTTTTCACAATTGTTAAAAGATGGAAATAACCTAAGTACCCCATATTAGGTTGCCAAAGGGGTGCTGATGCAAAGTACCAGAAATCTGTTGTCTTTTATGATGTGTACAGGGTTCAAAGCTTACAGTTACAAGCCCTGAAAGTCAAACTCGAAGTTGCTTTATAACCAAATTCAGTTGCCATGTTTTGAAGCCAGATAGTCACTGATCTCTGCCTGGTCTTTCCTTCCTTATCTTCCCCTTCCTCTTGAAGTCTGTGGGCCAATCTACTTCCCAAGCTCAATTTTAGGCTGGCTTAGGACTTGTTTCTCAGGGCTTCCTATATTAGTCTTAACTCTCTTCCCAAGCTCAGCTGCAGACTATCATGTGAACTGCTCATCTCTCTTCTTGTGTCTTCTTGAATGAGTGTCTATTTATCTTGGCCCTCCATTGGGGCAGGGACTCAACTTGAGTTATGCCTTACTGATGTAGCCCAAATGAAGCCCTACATTCATTTTATCAAGCACACTTAACCAAAGGATTCTCACTGAACTTAATACAATCAAAGTGTATCACATCCAGAGGAGAGATTAGTTTACAAACATAATATTTCTCTTTTTTTGAGATTCATAAATAATCTCAAACTGCCATATGCCCATCAGCCAATGAATAAACGAAATGTGGCATATTCATACAATGGAATACTATTTAGCTGTGAGGAGAAATGACCTGGGAAAGCACATGACAAAAGGGATATACCTTGATGATAATATGTTGAGTGAAATAAGCAGACACAAAAGGAAAATATTGTATGGTCTCACTGATATGAACTAAATAGAATAAGTAAACCTGTGGAGTTAACCTATAGAGTATAGATTAGTAGGAGATAGAATGTGTGTTGAAAAAGGCACTGATAAAGAAAGTATGCAGAATATTTAATGAGGTATATTGAATAAATATGTGGAAATGTATAGTGTTGATGGTAGCACATTATAATGTGTATAACTAACACTCCTGATTTATAAATGCAATTGTGGATGAAAAAATAGTCTAGGCAGGTTAATGTTAACTGAAAGAAAGCTAGAGGATACTTTAGGGACCATATAACTTTGTGATTTTGATGGTAGAGGAAGATTGTTTTTTAATAAAACAAATATAAGAATGTTCCCGTATTTCAAGGTTTTAAGAACATGGTGATTCATGTGAAAAATACAACTAATATAATTTATAGACAATAGGTAGTGATAATATTTTAATATTTTTTTTAGCAAATGGAAAGATGTTAATATATCAATAGAAAACACCCTTATGCAAATAAAGAGTCTGGGCCTAGAGGGGGAAATACACCTCAAAAGCATGTTAACTCAATCCATTATTTACTTTGCCAAAGATTATGCAGTTTGAGTTCAAGGGTCTGCTTTCAAATTGGGTAAATCTCATGGCTAAGAAGTTGATCTAGGATGTCAGCTGGGAGCTCAGTTTTCAATAAGTGCTAGAAGTCTCCATTTCTCCCCATGGCGTGCTTGGACTTTGTCATAACATGCTGGTTATGTAACTGTCCTAGTAAGTCCACTGTAAAGACATCTCCATTCAGAAGAGGGAACATTGGAGGCAATCAGTTCCTGATGCTTAGCAATTCTGAAATCCTGCTTGGTAGTTTTTTTCCATTTCTTTGCTTAGGACTCAGTAATACTCTCTTGGACTTGTTCTAGAAGACCATTTCCTCTGCATTCTTATTCATACTTGCTAACTCATAGATTAACTCTCTTTCCAGCTGTATAACCATCTCAATCTGTTTAGTACTTAATCCAATCTGATGGTTCAAGCATTATAGGTTTTCTTGGAGGCTTATTTGATTTCACATCCTTAGACAAAGCCCAAATTAAGACCTTCCTTGAGATATATCCTTCCCTACCATTGGATACTTGCGAAGCTGCTCCACTAGAATACTTTAAACATTCTTTTGAACTCATTTTTTTTGTGAGTATCTGCATGGCCTGATGTTAAGATTCAAAGACAGTCTTTTTCTCTTGTAAGATTTTATACATCATTGTATAAAATTGTTGAGAAGTCTTAACACATGGTTATGCATCTTTAACTAGCCTTTGATATAATGCTTTCTCAATGTGAGACATTTTTGTAGAGAGAAAGTGCTTCATTCTTGAACCAGAAATTCTGGCTCCTTCCTACATATACATATATTCTTTTCCTCATCTGTAAAGAAAGGCAATGGAATGAAGAACCAGGTGGCATTTTCAATATTCTCTCTAGAAATCTACTTAGCTAAATCATTGAGTTCTTACCAACAGTAGCCTTATATACTTTTGGTTCATTTCTGCTAACAGTTTCTCTGAGATCCTTCAGCATTCTTCCAGCCACCTGATCCTAATGTAAATATCACATGTTATTAGTATTAATTATGATTATACACTAATTCCTGAAACCTAAATATGCTCTAGCTACTATTCATGCACAGCAAGCCACTCTAATACTTAGTGACTTAAAACAACAATGATCATTTATTTTGTCCAAGAATCAGCATTTTGGACAGGGCTCACTGCAGCTCACTTCTGTATTACATGGTATCCCTGGGGTACTTCAAATGGGGCCTGGTGGATCCATCTTCAGGATGGCTCACAGACATGGCAGAAAACTGGTGTTAGTTGCCAGTTGTGAGCTGTTGTTTGGAGACCTCAGTTTCTATCCATGTAGACCTCTCCAGAAAATAATTGCGCTTACTAATCACATGGTGGCTATTGGGTAATTCAGTCATTAAAACAAGGAGAAAATACATGGGATTTTATGAATTAGTCATGGAAATCACATAAGAATACTTCTGTACTACACTGGAAAAAGATGTCAAAAGGCCTATATGCCCAGGTTCAATGGGAGGGGACATGGTCTCCAAATATTAATAAGGAGTGGTGAGGTTCAAGAGGAGATTGTTGACTGGTGCTATTTTGCAGCAATCTTTGGAAAATACACTCTGTTACAGATACCTTTGTCATTATGCTCTTATATAATAAGAATCATTATTTCAATTAACTTTCTAAACTACCTAATACCACCTTGGAAAGATAGGTAGGGACTTTAAATAATCAAGACAAGCCATTCTTTGCAAATAAGATGTATGAAATGTATATCTGATACATATTAAGCATGCTTTTACTATATTGTAGTTTAGAATTTGTGATTTCGTGACATAATCTATGCTCATAAGTAATTCATAAGTATATATTTATATTTTAAGGATATATTTATCAATCAAATATATTTACATAAATATTTTTCAATGTATGGATGGCTCAGGCATATAACCACCCATGACTGTGACTGGACTGTAATGTCACTTACTATTTTTTATGCATTTAGAAAGAATTGTGAAGGAAACTAATGTTTTGTGATGTCATGCATTCATATATATCTCCTCTATTTTTACTCCAATTTAATTCATTTAATTTAGTGAAGAGAAAGTTGGTCCATCAACTTCTATTCTAGTATTGCAACTTAAAGGTTGGGAAATGCCAGTCTTTGACATCATACAGGACAAAAACCCTTTGTTTGTTGAAACTGTGGAGGGGCATGTTTTTGTATACTTCTTGCAGATCAGATATGATATTTTGAGTTAGTATGAGTAGTTGAATGAAAGAGATGTGGTATTTCACACACTGTTAAAATTAAGATGTCAAGAATTTTTGGCAAGACATTATTTTAATTACATTTTCTTTATTTCTAAATTCACATCTCCTATGGAACAAAATGTGTTGGTCATCATGTTACTGAATTATATATTAAAATAAAACAAATTCCCATAGTTTTTATTGCACTGATTATAAGAGTTTTCAGAGGACATCTCATTCTTAAGAACAAAGGATCTGATAACTGCTCCTGTAAGGCTTTCTTTGTAATACAGTATTATTTGTTTTCAACTGCATAAGAATTAAGGGCAAGTCAATATCTATTGATTTTAACATGTGAAACAGTTAGTTGGCAGTGTTTGCTCTTATTTCATTCATGAGTTAACCTATCATGTGATAATTATGTGGCTAATTTCATTATGTGTAAATTCTTTTTTAATTTGTGCTATTTTGTTCCTTTCATATGTGGCATGCATATTTTCATAATAATTAAAATATATAGTGTCAAATCTGCTCCATTTTCACTTAGTGAATTTTTAAAATCTCACATAGACTTAGAAAGCCTTCCCAACAAACATTTTAAAAAAATATTTCCTGCTATTTCCTTATATATTTTACATACAATGTTCACATGGGTTATTTTTTTGTTCAAATTTTATCTTAATTATTTGAAGTTATGTTCTACATCGATTTTTCAGATTTATTATGTATTTATTGAAAAATCTATCCCATCATCATTAATGATATTCATCATATATCAAACAATACCAATTATATGTTTGCTGTCTAATCCATTGTGTGCTAGTAAGTCTCTCAATCATTAGTTCTTACAGCTGAAGCCCTAAGTTCATACCAAAAATACTACCACTAGGTATGATAAGACAAATATAATTTCCAGTTTATTTACCAAACATAAAACAAAAACTTAAGGAAAACAATGCAGTCATATTGTCAAAGTGAGAGCAAGAGAATTTGATCAAACATTAAAATATGTTAAACAGGAAAAATAAAATAACATTTTGGGAATGTAATCTGAATCCAATTTGGTTGCCTCCATTTGGCAATTTATTACTGTATATTGCTACCACATAAAGTGTTTCTCAGCCACTTCCTAAAGGCCCCCTTGACTTCTTTATTCCTCACACAATATATAAGGGGGTTCAACACAGGTGAGACCACCTTGTCATGGTCCACAGAATGATAAGATTTGGGCCTCATGCAGATGAACATGAAGGTGCCATAGAATAGTCTCATAGAGGCCAAATGAGATGAGCAGGTGGTAAAGGCTTTCTTCCTGGCCGTAGAAGACTACATGTGCAGCACAGCAGACAGGATGAGACCATAGGATATAAGAATGAGAGACAGAGGGATCAAGATCATCAGGATGCAGCAGACATACATGAAAAACTCAAAACTCATGGTGTCAGCACAAGCAAGGCGCACAAGTGATGATGCCTCACAAAACAAGTGATTGATTTCCTGGGAGTGGCAATAAGGGAAGCTGAATGTGGCATGAGCCTGCAAAAGCCCTTCAACCCCTCCCAAAAGCCAGGAGCCTGCCATCATGAGCAAACATAGTCTCTGATTCATTAGAATGGGATAACACAGTGGGTGGCAGATGGCCACGTAGAGGTCATAAGACATTGCTGCTAAGAGGAAGCACTCGCCACCTCCCAGAGTGAGAAACAGAAAGATCTGTGCTCCACAGCCAGTGGGAGAGATGGATCCAGTGCCCATCAAGTAGTTGGATGCCATTTTTGGGATGATTGTGGAGACCAGCATCATGTCCATAAAGGAGAGCTAGCTAAGCAAGAAGCACATGGGCATGTGGAGTGTAGAGAGGTGGTGAACATTAAGAGCACTATGGAGAAAAGGAACAGATGGGTTTGTGTGTGGTTGAAGAGCCATGAAGAATGAAGTTCATCTCTCATTTCATTTTCATTCTCTATAGCTCCACTAATGCCTGGAAGAGATACAAGTGATTAAGAAATGAGATCTGTTTTAAAGGAAGCTTGAGCATTTCCTTAAGAAAACTGGATCAAATGTCATAGTAAATCTAAGACCTGGAGGATTAATTATATCTTTAGTCTTTCACTTCCCAAGAAGTTGTTTGCCTTAGCATCCTGCTGAACATTTTTGCTGTTATTATACATTAATTGGATACAATTAATCTTAATTGGATAACATGTACCTATAGTAGTACAAATTAAAAGTCTATTAATGGGGACTGGATGTGGCTCAAGCAGTTGAATGCCCCGCTCCAAAATGGGATGTCCCAGGTTCGATTCCCAATGACTCCCAAAGAAAAACAAGGAGACAACAAACAAAAGCAATGAGCAATTAGATGAGGGAGCCATTGGGTGTGGGGGTGGGGAATGTCTATTAATTTTGAATATGTTTTTCTTTATGCCATATATAATATTAAGACATTATATATGCAATCCCAGTCTACTACACCTTTGGTAATTCTCTGTTGAAATAGCTTCATATTCATGCATTTTAATATGCAATGTGACATATCTCATGATTATGACTTCGTATTTCTCCTTTATTCTATTACTTTGGTCTGGTAATATTTCCTTCTTTCTTTCAATATCATGATGAATTAAAAAGTTAATAGTAACAATAAACTTCCCTAATAGTTGAAGGGAAAATATAATCATTTAATTATGACTTGCAAAAATAAACTTGTTCTCATGAAATGAGCCTGTACTCTAGAACCTTTTTCAAATAAAATATGAGCTATCACACTTACTTGCAAAGAGAGATTTTCTTTTCACTAATCCCTCTTAATTTCATTTCTCTTACCTCTTGTTATTTTGATAGTAAAACTGTATATGAATGTGCAAATGGCTTCTCATGATATACTTGTAGGAGGTGTGTCTTTTGTGCATAAATTCAAGTTGTCAAAGAGAATAATGGACTGATGATTACCAAGGGGATTATGTTTGGGTTTTATCTGTAAGCTATGGTATAGCAAATTTTTTTTTTAGTTTCTTTGTTACTGGATTGAAAAGTAACAAATGTGTAAATGGGCATCATACCTTTAATAAATATTACGATTTTGATGGTTAGTATATATCACTGAAGTCCTTCATGTCCTTAAACTATATACAAGTTCCAACATGTTCTCTTTGTCAAAAATGAAATTAATATAATGTTGTGCATACCTCTCTCAAATGCTTTGTTTACATAATATTATGTAATATATGTGTTAATAAATTAATTGCTAATGCAGTTATATATTACAAATAATTGTATTAATATAGAATATTATATTTATAAATATTTTAGTTATTTCTAACCTTGTTAAAATAATCCCTGCCTTTGTGCATGACACAAAAGTTTCTCGAGTAAATATTTGAAAAGTATAAGTTTTCAGCTTTCAGATAACTGCATCCCCAACTTTTATACTCCCATTAACTGTCAATTTGTGTTTTGATTCTTCCAATTGTGATACTGGTAAGTATCATAAAGAAGAATAATTATTGCCAAACATATAAGAGTGGAAAGCAATTTGTTTTAAGATACATGTCTCTTAATGATCTGAGGCAAAAACTCTTGCTCTCTTGGATTTCTTCTACAATCACTCTGTGAATATCTCATGTACATATTTTCTATTAGGTTGTTTAAATTTTCCTTATTGATTTAAATAATTATTTGTAGTCTATTATTTATATACATTATCACTTTATATTTATATATGTTGCAATATCTTCTTCAACCTATTTTATATATTTATAATTTGAATTATATTATTTTGTACTAGAGTTTCACATTTTATATTGAATATATTTGGGCTATTTATACATAATTATTCAGTTAATATTAGTGTTACATTAAGATATTTGTTCATGTTAAACTACCTGAACAAGATTTGGATAAAATTTATTGGCATATAAATTCTGAATCTATAATCTTGATAATTTTAACATTATTTTGGTAATATTTTTGAAGTTATGGATATCAAATATATTAATGTCACAAAATGCATTGTGTATAAGTCATCTTTGATTTTGGATTTTCTGAAATTTTAAAGAAAGTAGGGATTATCTCCACATGGGGAAAGTGACTATGGACTAAATTAGACACTATTATTCTAGCAATAGAAGAACTTGTAACATTGATATAAAGGAAATGGCCGCCCGAATTTCTGAGGAGAGCAAGAGGGAAGAATAGGTGTAACATTTGGTACTTCGGGGACAATGGAATTTTCCTGCATGACACTTCAAGGGCTGATACACGCCATTACACAGTTTTAAAGCCTACAATATTGTGCAGTGCAAATTGTAAACTATAATGTAAATTATAGTCCTTATTTAGTAGCAATGCTTCAGTATGTGTTCATCAATCGTACCAAAAGTACCACGCTAATGAAAGATGTTGTTATTGGGGGAAAGTGAGGGAGGCAGAGCTGGTGGGGTATATGAGAATATCCTATATTTTTGATGCAAAATTTATGTAATCTAAATTTTCTTTAAAAATATTTAACTCAAAAAAAAAAACTTATACAAAAACCAATAAAATACTATTGGATCTTGTTTTGGAGGGAAAAAATAGCATATAGTTGTAAAATAGTCTGAGCTTGTATAGAAAAACTTGAATACTCCATTCACCTGTCTCTTGGTCACTTGTCAATGGGGATTTTCTATTACTTTTTGAATCAATTTTGCTTATTCCCTACGCAAAAGAATCAATTTTACTCACCAATCTTGTCTATTTCTGCTTTATACCACAAGGCATTCCAGGCTTTCCTTACTCCATTGTGTGGAAACACAGGACAGTATACTTATGACTACCACTGAACTTCATGCCATGGACTGTAAAATTTACAGGGAATGTAAAAACAGTTAAGTGAGCCCCATCTCTATGCACACTGGGAAAAGAAATAAGAAATGCATTTTGCTTAAATAATGTGAAGACTGGGGGAAGATGGGCAGAAAATCTCTAAAGTCCTGTTTAAATTTTCCTAACAAATAATTTTATGATTTGAAGCAGGACATCTAGCCCATTGACAAATCAGTCTCCATGTTTTTAGGCTTAGGAATTCCACAAACTACTTTTCTCAAACATACTGTTGTCCTCAAGTACTGGCTTCATTTGGAAATTGTGGCTCACCTTCTGCTCCATACTTGAGTGAATTGGAAGCCACCAGCTAATGCACTGTGCTTAAGAGCAGCTTTTCAAAATATTTATCAAATTATTAGACATTGAAATATGATTTTGAAAACAACTGTGGATTTACAATTAAGGACAAAATTACTTTAAAAATAACAGATTAAAAAATAATAATTGTGATAGTACCCATTTCTTTCACTGAATAAGCTGCCTTATTTTATAAATCCAAATCAGATATCAGATGAAATATCCATACATTCACAACTAAACAGCAGGAAAGCTAATGTCCAGAGAAAGGTATGTGACTCATCTAAAAATGCAGTTTAAAAATTGGAGTACTCTTTCCAGCATTTGTCTTCCCAATCTTTAATGCAATAGAATTCATTTTTAAAAGTGTACCAGTATAAAAGTATATATTTAAGGTCTAGGCTTCTTGAGTTTGAATACAAAACCATTTTTTAGTAGTTGGATGAATTTGGATAGTATGTTTATTTTTATTTTTTAGGAGGTACCGGAGATTAAACCTGGGACCTTGTACATAGGAAGCAGGCACTCAACCACTGAGATGCACCCACTTCCCTGGACAATATGTTTATTT
>JAQZBX010108303.1:0-10567 GCA_029593785.1 Cabassous unicinctus
TATATATATATATATATATATATATATATATACACACACACACACATATACATATATACATACACACAGATATACATATGGGTGTGTGTGTTTGGATAGCAAACGTATGTATATGGACTGGAAAGTGAACCATAAGTTTTCTCATGAACTTAGACTCCCACATTCCATTTGTTTCCTGAGATCCAGCCGCATTCTACTCTTTAAATGCTGTAAGATACACTGTATATTCATAATAAATTCCTCTTGTTCCTTTAACTAGTTTAACGGGATTTTGTTACTTTTTAAAAACTGAGAACTTCCTAATACAGTTATTTTCTGTTCACTTTCCTAATACCGTTATTTTCTGTTATATATAGTATATTCGTCCTTTCATTCTCTAATGGTGGATTGACAGCCTATATTGTCCAAGAAAGGAAGTTAGGACTAAAACATAATCAGTATTTTGAGGGAGTCAGAGGGAATGACATGTTCTGGAGAGTAGAAAAATTTTCTATTTGTGTTTTAATCATCAATTAAGCACTAATACTGAAGGCAAAACTTCTTTTATTTCTTGGGGGTTGTGTAGAAGCCAGAGACTACTTTCTTCTGTCTAATGACATATTTAAACAGCCCTATTGCTCTGAGTCAATCCTCAGGAAGGAAAGAATTAATATAACTTAACTAAAGATAATCAAGATTAAACACAATATTCAAATAAAAGTAGGTACTCTATTTGATAGGACCCATTTCTTCTTCAAATCCTCTAAATCCCCACCCATTTAATTTTAGTCCTTCCTCTCACATCACCTTATTCTAAGTTTTTCAAATGAAGGTGAGAGAAATTGTTCTCACTAAGCTGGAGTGTCAGAGGGAGGAGGAGGGCTCCTGTAGCTCATTGATTCACATCTATAACTCAGGCCTGATGTCCTGTTTTCCCATTGCTCTCCCCATCACTACACAAGCACTTTCTTAAGAAACAGGAAACCACTATCATGAATAATAGTTTGTGCTTCCACTCAGAACTCAGGAAAGAATATAGGAAGATATGTTTCTTTAAGGTGCCTCAAAATAGATGAGACTGAGAGTAAAGGAAATTCAAGGAGCTGAACTGAAAGCATAATTATACTGTTTATTTTATTAAGGAGTCAGAGCACAACAGGACATATCAGTAGGGAATTTGTTATCTAGAGCAGTGCTTCTGAAACTTTAATAAGCTTAAAACTCACCTAGGCATTTGGTTAATATGCAGATTTGTGTAAAGAACATCTGAGGTCAGAATGTGATTGTACATTTCTAACAAGCTCCAAGGAAGTGCAAGTGTTGTGGGTTGATGGACCACATGGGAAGGTGGGGAGCCTAGATTTAAAAGTACAGCTCCTTATTCCCAGGACCTTAGCCTTTAGCTGAGTCACAAGAGACTTATCTATGAAGAACATCAAATTCCATCATCAAAATGCAAAGACACTTGAGCCAAAGGTTTAGAATTATGGTTTATCAGAAAATGGGGCCATTGCCATCTTAGTGACCATGTTTCCCCTGAGGATATTTTTCAAGGCCCTCTTTACATCTTTGTTTCACAGACTGTAGATCAATGGATTAAGCACTGGCCTTATAGACGTTTAGAAAACATCCAGAGTTCTTACATACATGCAGAATAGTGTCCTATAAAATAGGGTGACAGCTATCATATGAGAACCACATGTGGAGAATGCCTTGTGCCATCTTTCAGTTGATTTGATCCGGAGGATGGCAGCAATAATAAAGGCATAGGACACCAGGATGATGGTGAGGGAATTGGAGAGGTTGAAGCCTGATGATATGAACATGGCATATTCTTTGACATAATTATGAGAGCAAGAAAGTTTAATGAGAGGTGGGTCAGCATAGTAGAAATGGTTGATTACATTGGACCTGCAGAAGGACAAGCGGAGGTCGGGATGGCCTGGAACAGACCATCTGAGAAGGCATAGACATAAGGAAATGTGGCCAAGCAGATGCAGATTCTCCTGGACATTTTCACACTGTAGCGCAATGGGTTGCATATGGCCACGTAGCAAACATAGGCCATTGCTGCCAGCATGTAGAACTCAGTAAGGAGGAGTATGATGAAAATATAATACTGTGTAAAGCAGCCAGCATAGGAAATGGTCTTCTTCTCTAATAAGAAAGCAGTCAGCATATGTGGAGTTGCATTCGAGGTGTAGCACAAGTCCACAAAGGCTAAGTTAGTAAGGAAGAAGTAAATGGGGGTGTGGAGGTGGGAGTCCAGTTTGATTAACACTATCATGCCCAAGTTGCCTAAAAGTGTGACAAGGTAAACAACCAGAAACAACTGAAAGAAGAGAGGCTGGAGTTCTGGGCAATCTGTAAGCCCTGGGAGAATGAATTCTGTTATTGCACTGTCATTTTTAATAAGCATTTCCTGAGACTCTGTGCTCTTGAAACAAAGGTAAAAAAGAAGACAAATAGGCATAATGTATACTAATGAGAGTCAAATCAAATTCTCTAAAACTGCACGTCATCCAAAGACATATCTTTCTGGATACTATATAAACAGATTTCATATGCCTACTAAGTCATTATTTTGTTTTCCTTTGTATTAAATTACTTGTAGATTTCTGTGTGTAAACCTTTGCCTATAAATTAGCTGTGCTGATACCTATAACAATACCTAGTCTATACCTCTACCGACACCTACGCTATTTACCCATACAAGTGACCTACATGTCCACTGTCTACCTGGAGTCTTCTTTGCCTCTCAAAGTCTATTTATGTACATGACATTGTTCACAGGCTTTTCCTCTGAGAGGCATTTCTGATTTCTTCCCTCATACATGAGACAATAAATTTATTTTTTGTTCTATGTCTCTAGCTTCTACATATATTTATATGTACCTGATTTCTACTCTGCATAAATCAATAATCAATTCTTCAAAAGTCAGGGCAATGTCTAGTTCACTATTATACCATGACTGTCTAGCACATACTTATTTACTGAATTAAAAAATAATAAAGAAAATAAGGCATATGTCTGAAAGAATGAATGACGTACCTTGTTTTGCTCAGCTCTGTATACTTGTTGAACTTTGCATGCTGTCATGCACTTGGGAAAATCAAGGGCTTTGTGAACCTTAGTGTACAAATCAATCTCTTAGAAAATTCGTTTTCAATCAAATCACAGGCAGTTAGTTTCAGAATATCATATGTGAGATACTGATACCTTCATAATTAACAGAATATCCTGAGGATTCTAATGTAGTCATTCTCTGGAGAGACAAAGTCATCTTTTTTAAAGGGCATATGTCAAATAAAGGAACAAAGGATCTTCAAATTAAGTGAAGTAAACGCCCAGTGTTTTGAGGATGGAAAATAACAATGACTTAATGTGGTAAAAAAGAAAATAAATGAAATTATTCATAGCAAGCATTTAAGCTATTAACTACAGCTTGTATCTATCCAGAGGTAGTACTCTTCACTCTGCCTTGTTAGCACTTTTCACATCACAAACTTATACTAATTGCCTTCTTACTTTCTCTCAAGATGCTTTTATTTTTGCTCTTTCTATAATACTGAAAATCTGTTTCCAGCCTTCTCAATCCTTATCTCCTTTAAAAACTAATCACAAACATGTTTTAGAAGGCCAGGACTGAGGTGATTATTTGAATGTATATCTGCAGTATCCAGGGCTGTAATTACTTAATGAACATTTGTTGAATAAATTCATAATAGTTGCTGCTAACATATATAGATCATTAATAACATAGCAGGTTGTAGTTTCTATGCTCATTGCATGCAATAACAGATTTTATCCTCAAAAAATACTCGATGGTAGATACTATCATTACTCCTACATTGTGGATGACAAAAATAAAGATTAGGTAAATGGGCCATGGTCACACTTTTAATGAGCGTAAGATATGAAACACCAATTCAGTCAACTTACTTGAGAACTTTCTTTATTCGGTGCAGCTGCAATGTATTGCCTTCCTAAACTTGAATTTGTCCCAAGTTCAAGAGGGCCTTGAGAAATAAAATAAGAAACAATTGGGACAAGGACATGATGGCATCCTTGCCTAGAATAATGTAATGAAAGAGAGTTGTGTCACTCATCTTCCCCTTAATTGTACGCATTTCCTACTTTGTGGCTTATTGGTATACTCATATACACCTACTATGTAGCTGACCATAAACTGTGGTCACCTTTACTCTCACATCAGGAAATACCATAGTTAGAAGCAATAGCAAAGGTTCCATGAGGGATAAGTTAGGGACCCTGGATTGCAAGGATGTTTCTACAGAGTAACTGCTTAGTAACTGTAAGCAAGTCACACCTTTTCTCCATTTGTAAATGGCTTTAATAATGGGTCCTGCATCCCATTCAAGTCAATGTGGCGTGAAACTTAATATTCCTAAATATTAATTAATATTCAAGATATTGGGCATTTAGTCACTGTTGATATATAAGTGGACAAAACACTTCAAAAATTCCACCCCCTGGATCTCACAAATACTAGTGAGCAGAGACAAATAGTATTGCAAGTAAGAGAGTAAATAAATTATATTTCAAATGGCAGGAAATATTATTGTGAAAACTAAAGGTACTAGAGTTTTTGGGAAAGGGTGTTGAAAACCTCACTGGAAATGTGACACTTTGTATACATCAAAATGAAGGAATAAGAGAACAAGTAATAATGATTTCTTGGAAAGGTCTTCAAGGAAAAACAACCTAAAGGTACAAAGATACCACCTGTGATTGTTCTTTGGAAACAGGTGGTGGTGTGTGTGGATGTGTTTGTGCAGAGTTCATGGAGAGAAATGCAGAAAATTCTAGCTAAGAGCTTCCCTAAAATAAAAATATTTCACTTCATTGAAAGACTCTTTCACGTATTCTTATGACCTTCCTATCAAGAATATCAACAGTCTTCATTGAAGAAGAGGGGCAAGAAGTTGAACAACTGTGTAACAGCAAATAGTGCTAAAATAGCATATTTATTTATCTGAGCAGCAAGGTGTCATTAAGAGGTAATTTTATATTCCTCTTCACTTATGGTGTTTTAATCTAATAAAACTGATGAGAGAAAAGGAGGAAAAAACCTATCATAAAGCAAGTAAAACTAGAAGCATCTTGTATCCCAGGTGTGATTTTTTTCAATGGACCAACCTGAAATGCAGTATTGAATTGACAGAGTCTCGACTTCAATGATGTCTCTCTCAAAATGGTTCCAGTGATTTCTGTACTGCAAAATAAAGCAAACTCTGGAAACCAAAACAAACAAACAAAATATGGGGTTGCCAAAACAGAGAAAAATGAGAGTAAAAGCTCAGGACATTGGGCTTTTAGATAAAAACAAAAGACATGATAAGAAATGGGATTTGAGGTATTTGTTGACATAGGAATCATTCATTGCATATCACATAAAGACTGCCTTTGGGATCTGAAATGGTTTGACTCATAAGCTCAGTGACTTGGGTGGGATTCAGATGTGTCAGTTGAAGCACTGGAAAGTGGAAAGGGGTAAAGAACCTGCTATGAATGTTTAGTATATTTACTGAGAAAGATAATTGCAGCAGGTGGGATGCCTGTGTCAGACCACAGTAAAAACGCCTTCTGAACAAGGAACCTCCAGTTTTACTGTAAATATGACAGGGAGCCTCTACCCAGTGGAGCAGGCTGAGGAAGAACCAGCTGGACAAAGAAAGCCATGAGAAATAGAACCTGGAACTGACACCAGCTACATAATCCATATAGCCCAGGGCAAAATAAAAATAGAGGGACCTTGTTCAAAACTTTTTAGAATTTCAAGAGCTTTAAATGAAACTTCTGAGCATAGGGACCTATCCAATTGCACACGTATCACACCAAAGAAGACAGTGTTGAACAAAGAGGCTGACAAGGGGAATAGAGCAGCAGCAGGAGAACACCACTTCCCTCACACACAAAGAAAAGGAGAAAAGCTCAAAGGAAGTGTTTCAGCCTAAATGAGGATGCCATCTCAAAGACAGTCTAGAGAAATTTTATAGGCTATTCAATTACACACTAATGATAAAATACTATTTTAGGAAAAAAAGACAGAATTAAAAAAATATTTTAACATCAATCATTGTAAGAATGGTTCTTAAGCTTCCTTTGTTTTGATATAATCATGAAATCTTTGAAAAATCCAATGAAACTATGGATTCTTAATCAAGATAAATGCACATGCATATATTCTTGAAGAATGTAAGGGGCTCTAGACTGCCTGAAACAACTATAAGAACTCATTCTCCAGCCCCACTCTGGAAAATGCACTCATGTGTAAGCCGAGAGGAATGTTTGGTTTTCTTGGTTCCTTTGCACCAAATGACAGTTCTGTAGAAGATTGTCCAGAAAGATGAAAGCAAATTCTGACAAGCTTATTTTCAGGGAAGTTAGGTGAGGCTCAACTCTGCTACTGAAAACAGAAAGGACTGCATGTATATATTTTGAGGAAATAGGGCACACCGAAATTAAATTTTCTAAGAGGACTGCAGAGGGAAATATCACTTTGTCAATTTACACATTCATAGGTGTCAATAAGCAACAAGTTTGAAAGGAAGAATGACGACATAATAATTATTCATCTTTTAAGAAACAAACATAAGGAATTTAAAATCTTTGTAAATATAGTTGCATCATTGAGGGGAAATGGGGAGATACAGGGAAAAAGAAAGAGACTTAAAAAGATTTCCATTTTGACCTCAGGGATATAGAAAGCTCTATGCCATAGGGAACTACAAATAAATAAAAGCTGACTCCTCTCCTAATCTGTGTTCAAAATGATTTTCTCTTAAAGGAAAGGAGAAGAGATGGAGCTACATCCATCTCTTTCTCGTTGACTTCTTTTCTTCTTCTTCTAATGGTAATTTAGAAATGTTAAAACAGATGATGAAGGAAAAGAAATGATTAAACTCAGGAGATAAGGAGGTAAGAAAGAGTGCACAGATAGTGTTCCAGGCCTAATATGAGGCTCAGAGTCAGCAGGAGTCTTGAGTGAATTTTGACACATGCAACACTGAGAGGTGTCAACCCTCAATAGAGCTGAGCACTGTCTAATGCTCAGCACAGCCTTGGGGACAGCCCTTATGATCAGATGCACATGGCCAGTGGCTCACTAAAGCACCAAGTTCTGACCTTTTCCTCTGTGCTCAGAGTTCCCTCAAACAAACAAAGGTTCTGAATGGCACTAGGAGTCTCTACTCACATCTGTCACCAACCAAGTCTCTGAAAAAAATGGGTAACATTTCTCTTAGTTGCAAACTTTGGAAAATAAATGAACCAGATTTGATTATGCTTGGATTTGTCTAATTTCTTGAAAGCCTAAGGACTCAATAATTGAATATTTAAAAATTCAGACTTTCATGAAACCAGTGCCAATTAGTGACATGGATTCTAGCTACACTGGTAAAAAACTACTGATAATGGCAAAGTAGTTAATCAGTTTGTTTTTTGTTTTCCAGTTGTAAAATGGGAAATAGGGTTTTCATAGGGAATAAAATAATTCATGGAGAGTGCTTAGAAAAATGCTTGGGATAAAGTCAGCACAAAATGAGTGTTTTAAAAATAGTTAACACTTTCATAACTGACTTCCGTTTTCTTCTACTTTACCCATAGCCACTGAGAGTAGTGCAGGTCCTGTTTCAGGGGAAACAAACTCAACATTCCTGTTTTCCACTGATTTTCAAAGTTAGAAAACCCTGTTTCTTTAACTTTTCTATATAAGGAGGGAAAATGCATATGGTCTGTAAACCTCCATGTAAGATTTAAATACAATTTCCTCTTCAGTAACAATAAAAATCGTAGCAAAAAAAGACTTACTTTTTTCGCAAACTCTCATTAAGGAATGTTCCTGTGGAATCTGTAAGCTGTGAAATGTAGTTGAATTTCTACTAGAATAAGTAAGGTAGAGACTCATTCCTTAAAGTAAATCTCAGAAGGACTGAGGAATACCATAGAAGGTTTAGTTGGAACACTCTGGGACAAGGAAGTTAATCATATACTTCAATGTGTTACTGTAATTTCAAATTTACCAGTATTTATTGTAAAGTCCTATGGAAGGCACAAAAAGAAATTTCATCTTGAAATTTTGACAATGGTCTGCTTTTCATGTTTATGTTTTTTTCTTTTTTACTAAAAGTACCTCCTCTCCTAAAATTCAGAACTCTTAGCAATGCCCTATCTGGCATGCATGCTGTGGACAGGGTAAGCCATTAGCAGTATTGTGAAACAGTGTAACTCAGCAAAAACTTTAGGAAGCACTTCCCATATGTCAGGCACTTTCACATACGTAGGTCACTTGATTCCTCAAAATAATCCTCTGAGGTACATAGTACATCCTCAACTTTCTGCTAAAGAAGCAGAGATTCAAACAATAGAGTAGTGACTGACTGATTCACCCAGAGGCACATACCTAATAAGTGTCAGGGTTGTATTTGAATCCCTGTTTTCATAATCTGAGTTGAATGTTTCCTCAAGGGTAGGCAGCTACCAGTCCTTATCCTGTATCACAACCATAGTGCATCCTTCCTTCCCTCAATCTTTTTTTTAATATTTCCTTCCTCAGCTTCCCTCAAGTCAGCTCTTATTCTTATTCTCACAAGCTCCAAGACTCTCTCGATAGTAAGAAAATTTCAGATTGAAATCTGAAAAAAAAGCCTTCTCTTACTTCTTGGAACTGAGTTTGACCTACATCCTCAACCCCAGGCTTCCATAGAACTCTGCTCTTTTCCCTTTCAAAGTAGGGAGCAAACTCTGTTGTAATTTAACTGTACATGTCTATTCCCTCTGGTAGACTGCAAACTCCATTTGGGAAAGGCCTTTGGTCTCTGCATCTAGCACAGATCCTGTTATGTAATAGTTGATAGACAAACAATTGCAAATAAGTTAAGGGGTGTGTAATGTTCATTTTATTCAGAAAATAAACAACAAATCTTGGTTTTCTCTCTCAGGTAACTTTGCATTTTATTAACCACAATTCCTTACATCCATAAAATGAATTTCTATAGGGAGATGATATGGAATGAGACACTAGTGTGTGTCAGAAACCACAGGAAAGAGAACAGCATTGTGGTAATTAATGATAGGTATTAGGCATTCAATACATAATATGTATCAGATTTTGGGTTTACTAATTTATAAGCAACAGCTCACTTAACCCTCACACCATTATATGAGGGTATTGATACTATTATCTCCATTTTACAGATGAAAAACTGAGGTAAACAGAGGTTAAATAACTTGCCCTGGTTTACACAACTAATAAGTTGGGAGTCTGGGAATCAAACATGCCAAGAATTAGTCCTTGGTTTCAAGTTGTTCATAAAAGAGCAAAGAAATGTGTCAAGTTCACTCAATACATAACATTTTCTGAGTATAGAGGCATTCATCCATCCATTCATATATTCATTCATTCATTTGCATATTTAACAAATGTTGAGGGAATGCCTTCTTTATGTCACTGCTTTCACTGCTGAGAGTATAGAGGAAAGACAAAAGTTGATTAGCAACTTTAAAGAATTGCTGCCTAACTGGCATTCAAGTTTTAGACTGTGAGTTTATGAAAATCCTGCTGGCAAGTCATGGATCATAGAGCTTGAACTCAACCATAATGCAAAGGGAATAATGAGAGTTTATTAATGAACAAATAATTATTTATTTAAAGTCCTCTGTATTCTAAGTTTTGTGATAAATGCTGGCTTTAAATGTTAATCCAAAACAGAAAAAGGACCTTGACCTCATGGAGCTGAAAGTCTGGAAGATGAAACAGTCATGAATTAATCACACAAGAATATTAGAATTATAATATTGAAATATCATATAAATTAAAAGTACATCATAGTGGGAGAACATATAACAAGAAGACAGGACTTATTCAGAGAGATTAGTTAAGGAGACACTGAAAATAGAAAAGTTTAAATTTATGAAACACCAACTTAGACAGAAATTGAAAATGAAAATTATAAGAAAAGTTTTCAAAAGCAACCCAGAAAAAAAGATATTTCACCTATAAAGTGATTTAAAAAAAAATACCCTGGGCACTCACCATCTTGCTCTCAGAGGATAGCTGACTGGGGACAGGATCCTGACTGAGTGGTCTGTTCTGGGGCCCCATGGAGCGAGAACCTTGGGGACATTGATCTGGAGGGAGCTGGACAGTGAGGTGGATTGCTCCAGAAAGAATTGTGAGTTTTTCCCCGGCTGTGGTGGTGGACACGGAGGGCTGAGCCCCACCCTCAGGGAAGGAAGCTGGGACAAGATCTGACTCCCACTGGCAACGCGGTAGGAGGGAACACTCTCTGAAAGTGAAAGGGTTCTGGTGGAGGGTCAAGAGGGGTTTCCTTTCTGTGGGTTTGGTTGCCTGGACCCCCTTGCAGCTTTGGGGAGCAAAATACTGGCTTGAAGCGGCACCAGGCTGAGGTGAGAGGCAAATCTGTTGAGGAAGCCTGATTTACCTAACAGGCCTGTGATAACTGAGGCTTGGCTCAGGAGGGGGTGGAGTCAGCCAATTTTACCATTCTGCACTGACAAGTATCAGAGTTTCAGCTCCCCTGGGGAGGCCAAACAGTGGGAAGT
>JAQZBX010108304.1:0-10573 GCA_029593785.1 Cabassous unicinctus
TTTTTTTCTTGCTGATGTTTTAACAATCGACCTGTTTGCCACTCTGAAGTGCTTTGGTGGGGGAGTGAGGCTTGGGAGAGCAGGAAGGGAGTTGGAGAAGGGCGACGACATCTAGTTCCCTAAAGGGAGGACACACATCTCCAGAGCTTCAAGAGGTCCCTGGGACGGGCGAGGGTATTCATAATTGTTACTTCCTACTTTGAAGTTTCAAAAAATGCTCATGCTCCATTACTTTATGACATAAAGGGTTAGATTTTGGCTTTTTTTGCATGGTTTTAAGGTATAAGCTACTGTGGAAACTAGCTATAAATTCTTCATTGGAGTCATGTCAGGGACATTTCATATTCTGTGTAAGGTCAAGTATACCCATTTCTGCTTAAATGGCCGCATCCAGCCAATGTCCTGGTTTTCTCGTATAGCTTTGAGACTCCATTTTGAAGCTATTGGGAGTTAGCTATTCAAACTTGAATTTAGAATTTCTGCATGTCTTGGCTTCTTACAGTTCTGATACTGTGCGTTTGGCATTTACTAGCAAAATCCACATAAGTGCTGTAGAAGCGTTGGGAGTGTTTTGGATGAGTAAGCTTGCCAAGAAATGCTAGTTTATATTTTTCAGTCAATAGCCACATTCCCCTCCTCCCCATCCTTGATACCTTCTCTCTATTAGGTTTTATTTAGCGTGTGTTTTTCCAGTGGAATGATCCAGGAACTGGCAGTGTTAATTTTGTCCCCTGGTAAGGTCTTTTGCTCACTGGGTTCCATCTGCGGTTTCCTTCAGAGGCCAATATATGTAGAGACAAGTCAGGTTCCTTCTCTGTGGGAAATGAATGAACTGCCTCCACGAGCGTCAAGGATTTTCTTGCAGTTGGAAACTTGAATTTTCACAATAACTGGATATTCATGCACTGGTAGGGAGTGATACATGACAAGGTAGCCTGCAAACAAGTTTTTTGCACCACGATGGCGAATCTACTATAGTTCTAATTATTAAAAACAAAATGAAACAAAACCATTGAAGCCTGGGAAGGATAACAAATATCCGGGGGTGGGAAAAGCATGTAAGTCCTGTAAATGAACCGTGAACATTTAATTCACAGCATCAGGTTTGAAGTTTTCACCTCTGTTTTGTTTTTTCTTGAATAAAATCAGAAGCCTTTAAAGGTTCAGGATTAAATGAATATATTTGCTCCTAGACCACGATTTTGGTTTGAGAGAGTGGCAGCTCTGTGCCTGGCTGCGGCCCACTTATAACTTGTTTTCTGATGGTTTCCTTAAATGAGTTTGCTCCCTAAGAAGATAAGGCTGTCAACCCAAAGCAGTTTGAAGTGCTTTAAACATTTGCTCTGTCTAATCCTTTGTTACTCTTTCAGCTTAAAGTTCTTCAAGCCTGGCCAAGAAGCCGTGAAGTACCAGGGCCCTCGAGACTTCCAGACCCTGGAAAATTGGATGCTGCGGACACTGAATGAGGAGCCCACTGTGAGTGCACAGAGATCCTGCTCTCTGCTCGCCTGCCTTCCTACGTGTTTGGGGGTGATAACATAGCTAGACAGAGCCCACTTTAAGTGAATATTTAAGGCTGCCATTTTTTTTTTAAGATTTATTTTATTTATTTATTTCTCCCCACCTCTCGTTTGTGCTTGCTCTCTGCTCTCTGTGTCCATCTGCTGTGTGCTCTCTGTGTGTGCTTGTCTTATCTTTAGGAGGCAACCGGGAACTGAACTGGGGACCTCCCATGTGGGAGAGAGGCACTCAATCGCTTGAGCCACCTCTGCTCCCTGCCTTGTTGTGTCTCTCACTGTGTTTCCTCTTTGTGTCTCCTTGTTGCATCAGCTGGCCGCGCCAGCCCATCGGGTCTGCTTGCTGTCTTGCTCGTCTTCTTTAGGAGGCACCAGGAACGGAACCCGGGACCTCCCATGTGGTAGGCAGGCGCCCACATGCTGGAGCCACATCTGCTTCCCTAAGGCTGCCATTTTAAAGCAACTTTTAACTAATCTAGAACTCATTGCTATAATAAGTAAAGATCAATAGCTTCTTTCAACTTTTTATATTAGGAAGAGTCAAACCTGCGTGGAAGTAGAGAAAAAGACTGCAATGAACCCTCACACGCCCAGCCCCTAGCCTCAGCAGCTACCACCATCTCAGCAGCCTCGGTTCACCTAACCCTCCCCACGCCCGCCCCCGTGGACGACCACAACGTCGGTCCCAATGGCGTGTCACCTCGTAGACACCTCGGCACGTGTCTTAACAGAGAAGCGCTATGTATTTTTTAACATCAGTGGACTGTAGTTCCTTAGCATCAGAGTTTGACTCTTGGGGTCAGGGCAGGCCTAGGCCAGGGTGTCCATGCCAGGCCCGCTCCGGCTCTTCCTGTCCACAATTCCCAAGGGAAGGTAGGCCCCTCTACCCCCACGGCCACCAGGCGCACCCTTTCCCTCCAGCTCTGCCCAGACTGTGGGTCTTCCCTTGTCTTCTCACTCCTCAGTCCTCAAGTCCCTAAGTGGCTTCGCCGGAAATATAATCGAAGACCCTTAACCGAGTCTTAGTGTCTGAACGCCCCTCCTCGTACTTAAGGGTAAGAGCATGCAACTGTGGAAACTGGGAAACTGTAATTGATAACTCCTGCCTCCCCACACCAATGAATGTTGGGAATCTTAAATTTTGTTCAAATCATTATCATCATAAGCAGTTCGTTAATTCCCTTTGTGCATGCTGCTTGTTGAGCCCGTGGACCTCAGCGGGACTTGGATGTTCTGTCGGGTGTTATTGGGGAGGTACTGGGAAGATGGGCAGCTCTGCAGGTCGTGTGTTTCTCATGCAACATTCAGAACCTTCTAAGACTTTGAATGCAAGTCCAGTTGAAGCAGTGAGTGAAGAGTGCTATACAGCACCGAGCGGGGTCCACGGATTGGAAGGCCGCCTGTGGTCGGGCGCAGGGGCGCTGCTGCAGACAGGGGTCATTTCCCGGGGGAGGCGGGTGGCGGCTGCTCCCCTCTCTCCATTGTTCTCTGTAGAAAGCACAGCCAGTCAGAAACCCAGCTGCAACCCAAGTGCCACGACACCTCATACTTTAAAAACTCTTTAATTGCCATGTGGCAAAGATAGCTTGACCAGCGACGGTTCCAATTTTAGGTAACAGGGAAAACCACGAACCTCTCGGAGAATAAATTTGCATCTTGGTCATGGCAAGAAAGTTGGATGAGCAGGTGTAACTTTCAGATGGAGTCAAGCTTCAAATTGTTTCCTTTGTGAAAACTAGCCTCCTATGTTGACTATATTCAGAAAACCAGCAGGCTGTATCAGGATTACAGAAAGGTTTAGATTTTGTCTCAGAGGCAACTTCCCCTCAGGGCAGGTGGCACAGCACAGGTGGTGGAGAGAAGTATCCTGTCTGCTGGGTATAGGAGAGGACGGCCACGTGGATTCCACCCATTGCCACCCTGGAACTAGAGTTCCTCGCCGATCCTTGAAAGTTTCAGAGCACTAGAGAACTCAGATAATGGCTGGAAACAGTGACGATAAAAATCAGAAGTACGTCTTTAGGTGCTTTCGATGGCGAGACTTCTTTTTTAGCTGAGGTAATGTGCCTTATTGTGGAAGAAATTCAAATATGCACCCTTTGCGCTGCAAACCGAAAATTCTCCGCGGCTTGGACTTGGCTTTTTATTTTAAGCAACAACTTTTTTTAGAAGTTCTTTATCTGTATTTGTACCTTAATAGCTAATTTTCAAATTTAGGCAGGATAAATTTATATCTTATTCCCCCCGTGTTCCTGGCAACATCAAAGAGGCTTATGGAATAGAAAACCTGCCGTTTTCTTACATTCTACCCCAATATTTATATTTCCTTGTTTGATTCTCTATTTTTTTCTTAAACAGTTATAATCATTAAATACAAACTCATTTCATTGCATTAATGATTTTTCTATATTAGCACGGAGTCTTTCTACCCATTATGGTTTATCTTATCAGCAACTGTTCAATCAGTGGATATTTAGGGCATTTATAATTACTCAGTCATTCCTTCCTTTGAAGGATTTCTTTGGGAATCTATCCCCAGACCTAAAATAGCAAGGCAAAAGTGCAAGGACATTTCTGTGACTCTTGATGAATCTTGCCAGATTGCTTTCGTGGGAACCGCGTCAGTTGACTTTGCCTCCAGCAGGACGTGATGCCCCGTTTCTGAGATACCCTGGGTTGTGGTGTTCGCATGATGGCGGGGCCTGCTCACACCTGCCCAGGAGCACAGGAAGGGACAGTGCCCCAGGAGGTGCCATAAATGGACGTTTTAGTGCTTACAGCCTCGTGGGCATCTTAAGAGAACTAAATAGAGCATCTTTTTTTAAAAAAATTTTTGAGGAGGTACCGGGGATTGAACCCAGGACCTTATACCTGGGAAGCAGATGCTCAACCACTGAGCTACATCTGCTTCCCAGTAAGAGTTGGGCTTTTTTGTTTGTTTGTTTTTAGGAGGTACCGGAGATCGAACCCAGGACCTCGTACCTGGGAAGCAGGCACTCAACCACTTGAGCTACATCCGTTCCTCAGAATAGAGCATCTTTGTTCACCTTGTTTGAACTCACTGGCAATTCACTTAGCTATCCTTCTCCTGGGCATTCTTTTGTGCGGGTCATTAGCATTTAGAAATGACAAGCCAGCAGCAGAAACAAAAACTTCGTGGTGCTCTGTGATTACAACTTAGCGTGGCTTTGAGCTCTCAGCACGGTTGAAGCAGTTACCGACTTCACGTGGATATTCTCTTTAACAGGATTTTGAACCATCCGATGAAAATTGAGTAGTGCACGCCCATGGGTCTGCAACAAAACAGTAGTGCCGTTACCTTTTCTTCTTGGGTTACTTTGGTTCAGGCCGCAGCCGTACTGGACACAAAAATTGAGAAATTTAAAGGCAGACAGATTAGCCTAAGGCTATGTGTGGGAGTTACAGAACCCATGTGGGGAGGTAATAACTGGGCAGTGAAAGAACAAATGTGGGAAACCAATCGGGATCAGGAAAGGTGATCAGGTGTGGAAACAGAATCTTGAGAAATTGGAAGCTGTAATAATATGAGATCCCTTCTAAAGCAGTGTGTTGAGTTTGCCGTCAAAGAAATAATTTGATGTCAGTGTGTCCTTTGCTTTGCAGAATTATCCAAACACGAATCTATATCAGGGCCAGACCTTAGGTGCCGAAAACTGTCCCCCTAGGGGTCTAAAATTCTAAGCTTTGAATGCAGAACCTGTCCTTGATGGTCAGCTTCCACTTAGCTTATTAGTTTGAGAATGCATTACAAGGGCAGACAAATGTAATGGTCTCTAGAAATATGCCGGATTTTGTAACCTTTGCACAGGCATCGAGACCTAATGCGGTGGCTGGTTGTGTGATAAAGCAGATATAGTAAAATGTCAACTGTAGAATCTATAGGTGGGTATTAGAGTGTTTAGCATGCAGATCTTTCAAATTTTCTCTGTGTTTGAAAATTTTCATAATAAAAGGTTGGGAAGTAAAAGCAAAAACAAACGGAGAAACTTAGACTTGTGTAGAGGTCGTACGCATTGGTTCACGCTCGGGGAGTGGCAGGAGCATCCTTTAAAAAGCCACGTCCCCCCTGTTGCGTGCTCCTGCCCCCAACGCGGCCGTGCGAAGTGTGTTCTCTACGGGGCCTCCTTGTCGCCCTCCACTCACCTGCATTTCCCTTCCCCTCTCCTCCTCTGCTCTTCCGTCATGCTTTTATCTTCTTGCCCAGCTTTCTCAGTTTCCTGTTCCCTGATGGTCTGTCCATTTTGCTACTTCTGTGTCCTTACGTACTAATCCCTTCTGAGTGAGTAAGTTCACCAGGAATTTTATTCTGCATTCAACGGGAAATCGCAAATAACATTTCAAAGAAGGGGACAGAGTGCTGGCCTGGGATGGCGATGTCCTTCAGATTGCTGGCTTTGCTCGGTTTGGGGACAGCAAAGGGCAGGTTGGGGTGGGCAGGGCAGGCACCCCACATCTCGGGAGCCTCTGCACGGAGGTGTTGGCCAAGGGGGAGGCTGGCGAGGAGTTCCCGGACTTCATGAGAGTCCACTCCTGACCTGGCCTCCCACCAGACAGCACAGAGAGGGAAGGGGAGTCTGCACAGATCTCTATAGAGAGCCTCCCAGTGGGCTGTCCTGTCGTCAGAGACAAAACGTGGTGACTGTTGTCTGGTTTCTTCCTATAAGACATCAGCGCCAGAAGCGGAGCCGCCCAGGGCCCCTGAGCTTAAGCAGGGGCTGTACGAGCTCTCGGCGAGAAACTTCGAGCAGCACGTCGCACAAGGTAGGGTGGGCGATTCTCGTGGACACGTCCGCTAGGACACGCATGGCCCAGAACCACTGGCCATCACTCCTTGACCACTTGGTTTCCCGCCTTGCCGCGTGAGGGCTCAGTCCGGCAGAACTTATCAAGGTTTCTCTCTTTGGGCCCCATTAGCAACATTGTTTAGTGCTTGTCCTCTGGGAAACGATTCCCCCCTTCTGTCTTCTACCCTTATAGAAATGCCAGTTTCGATGCCAAACCAAAGCCTTAGGTGTGGAAATTTGGAGCTCACAAATCAGGAAATTGTGACTTAATTTGTACACCACTAGCTGCATGGTGCAGCTTTGCAGAGCACTCTCCTTTTATATTAACGTTGATCATATGCTTTTGGGCCTGAGGCAAAATAAAAACCAGAAGCTTCTCATGCTTTGTCTTGACCGACCTTAGCAGACCTTGTACGCCTGACATTAGAGATTCTTTACACTTGAAATAGTGTCTGATAAATGTCAGAACAACTCGTTTGCCATTTCTAATGTCAGTAATGTACATCTCCCTCTCTGAACACATCCATGTGTTCCAGAAAAGTTGGCTCAGCAGCGAATGGCTTGAAAGCAAATTCAGCCTCCTTGCTGACTTCCACGATTATCAGATGCTGCCATGGAGAGAAATCCCCTTTTAGGACCCGGTTGAAAATGTTGTGAGAAAGGGCTGGAAACCACATCTGGCTTTACAAACTCAAGCCTGCTGGGGTTGCAGCCCTTCCTCTATCACATGTAACGTCTAAAATGACTTTCCGCATTTTTATTGAAAGTGGTTATTTAAAAGGTAACGGGTCAGACGGTGGCTCCTCAGGGTGTTTTCCCACGGGGCCCGGCTTGGCCAGGGACCGTCTCACTCCCTCACCTCGCTAAGCAAGTCCCGAATGGAGAGCAGGGCTCTTGGTGCCATGTTGAGCCACTTTCACGAGGGCCCGTGTTGCGACAGCTTTCCTCAGAAACCTTGGTGGTTCTCCACGGCCGCTCCGATTTGGCCGCGGGACAGCCCGCTTCCCTTGTGGGTGCTCTGGCAGCTTTCTGCCTCACAGCACAAGTTGATGGATATGAACTGGTCTGGACAGGCATGTTTTCAGCCTTGCAGATAAGTCACTAATTGTTTTAAGCTAGTTTTTTTCACCATTTCTCTCAGACTCTCTGTTGCTGTGTCAGAGAGGTCCCAGGCGTGAGCGTTTGTGTGGCAAAGCCCTTCTGCTCTGAGGCTGTCACGTTTAAACGTCTGTTGATTTAGTAGTTTGCTCCCTGCCCACAACACAACTTCATTTTAAGTTTTAGCCCGGCATCTTTTAAACCCTAGGCTGGTCAACGTAGCATGTAGAACATTCTAGATAAAAATCGTCAATGTCCAAATAATGACTTTGTGAAGGTCCCCTCTACCCCACCTGCCCCAGCCAATGGGGTGAAATTCAGTTTTTAAAATCTATATTATTATAAAACATAACACACATACAGAAAACAGGCGTGGAGCTTAGTTAATTAATATAAAGCAATTGCTCTTGAAAACACGGCCCAGTTCAAGAAGAAAATCTCCACCTGCCACCCCAGATGCCCTCCCCTGCCCTGTCCAACTCACAGACCCTCCTGCCCTGACGAAGCACTTGCCCTCACTTCCGTGGAAACCAGTTCTTTGCCTTTCCTTCTGATTTCATCACTCAGTTGTTCGTTCCAGAGCACTAGGGTTTAGTTTCATTTCTTTGCTTTTTTTAAATATCTCTTTTAAGTCTCTTTTGCTTTTTAAATGAGTTATAGAAAAGTTTGAGTAAATTGCTGACAACAACAAACCAGTAAGTGACAGAGCTGGAATTTCAATCCAGGATTTTTGATTTATGTCACACTTTATATATTTTAATTTTTTTTTTTCAAATTAGAGCAGTTGTAGTTTTACAGAAAAACCATGCAGAAAGCAGTGTTCTCATTTTACACCCCCTCCACACACACCTTTTTCCCTGTTATTAACATTTTGCATTAGTGTGGTGCCTTTGTTACAGTTGATGAACCAGTATTATTATAATTACCTGGTTAACTATAGTCCATAGTTCACATTAGCATTCGCTGTTGTGTTGTATAGTTCTGTGGGTTTTTTGTGAGGTTTTGTTCGTAATTTCTGTTCTGGTAACATATATGGACCTAAAAATTTCCATTTTCACTGCTTTTTTTTTTCAGGTATTCAATTCAGGGGTGTTAATTACATCCACACCATCCAGGGTCCTCCAACATCTTGTTTTCTTTCTTGCATTTTATTTGTTGAGGAGACAGTTGACCTTTCGAGTTCCCTCTGCACGGCTCTGACGCTGCTGATTGTATCTCCATGGTGGTGTTTAATTTATTTCCCTGTTTCTCGATTGGTGTTTGGATCTAGGGATGTGGTCAGTTTCGGTTTGATCTTCTTGGGCAAGACTTAGAGCTGTGGTGGCGCAGGCGCCAGCCTGTTGGCGATCACTGCCCTCTCCCATGAATTCATTAGAGCTGCCCAGGGCTGATGCTCTAATTCGAGCGTTCGTCCTTTATTTTTCACAAGAGAAACTGACCCCCATCTATCACTTGGCTGCTCTGTGGAACAGTTCACGTAGGAAAGGCAGAAGAAATGCCTGATTCTTTCCCGTTTCAAAATAATGAGTCCGTTCCTCATTGTTCTCCAAAGACGACAAATTTGTTGTTGTTTTGTTTACCACTGTGAATTCATCCATGTAAACGTATCTGATGGAGAGCCACTTTTCATCAGTTAACGGTCTCATACTGAACCGAGATTTGCTAAATGAGAGGACAAAGATCTAATTCTTCAAGTAAATCTCTAGTTAAGTGTGACGTCAATTAACGGCGCCTCTCGCCCCGCTTCCCTGCCTCGGCTCCCCTTTAAAGGACATCACTTTATCAAGTTCTTCGCTCCATGGTGTGGTCACTGCAAAGCTCTGGCTCCAACCTGGGAGCAGCTGGCCCTGGGCCTCGAACATTCCGGAACCGTCAAGATTGGCAAGGTAAGTGGAAGCCCTTATTAAACTGGAAATCGACCACCTTCGGCTGGATTAATTAGCAGAGTAGCCCATTATTCATTCTGTGTGCGGAGTCGCAAACTTGATTTATTAATTCCATTTAGTGTGCCACTTGATAATTCATTTCCCCTTCACAGATGGCAGCCTGGTTTTCAGTTTCCTGGCTTTTCCACAGCACAGAGATAAATTATGGCCTTGGCCGCCTTGTTTATGTTGAAGAGACAGCCAGTTCAGAACTGGCAGCACTGGAGCCCTTTCTCCAAAGGTACGGGGCAGAGCCTTAGAGAATGTTCACTCGAAGTTCTTGGAGATCCCAGGAGCTCCCCCAATAGCTCTTTCCTGCAGTAGACACCTCAGCCCTGATTTGCCTGCTGCCTAGAATTCTTTCCAGCTTTCCAGCTTTACATCATGAAACCAGAAGTGATGCTTAGCCACTTCTGTGTAACTGGATGCTCTGGAAGTCTCCCAGGTGGGCTCCAGAGCCGCTCTGGGGTCATCAAGCACTCGATCTCCTCCGGCCTCTGCATTCATCAGACACCCCTGGATAGATTTTCTTTTAAGAATATCTCCATTTTCTACTCTGCCACCTGGCTGATTTGCACAGAGGTGATGATGTGACATGCCCAGGAACTGTGGTTAACAAGAGGACCCAGCCGGCCTGGGAGACGGGGAAAAGCATACGGTGGGGTTTGGACAGACCCAGCCAGGTTCAAGCCTTCATTGCCCTTACTGGCTGGCTGAGCCTGAGCAGCCGCTCCTCGCGCCTCGTGGTCTCGAGGATGAAAGCAAAAGGCCTTAGGAGCCAGCTCGGCATGGAGCAAAGGCTTAGTAAATTGTGGTGGCTATTACCGCTGTTAGATGGGCTTTTTCACTGTTGCCTGTTCAATGCTTTCCGTCACGTGGTGTAATTATACAGCTTATAACTATATGACTTTGTATTTATTGAACAATGCATGGATGTAATCATAAAGTTATCTTTCTGTTACTACATCCTTACTTTATTTTAGGAACTTTTATAGGAGATTGTTTATTTTTTATTTTTTATTAACAGAACCAGGCCTGAGCTAACAGAAGCCTAACTGTGTTTAGCTGTGTGTGTGGCTCGGTGAGGTTGAAACCTAAAAACACTTGTCACCCTCCACACCTTGGGCTGAGGCTTCCTGTGCTGCAGTTTAACACCCTAACTATTTTCTGACTTCAGTTATCTGCTAAAATAGTGTTTTTATCCCATCGTCTTTTTTTTTTTTTTTTT
>JAQZBX010108305.1:0-10565 GCA_029593785.1 Cabassous unicinctus
TCCTGCAGGCTTCCCTCTACAAGTTTTGAACCAGGTTTTAGTGAGTAAAATAAGAAAAATGTTTTAAAAAGGAAACTTTTCTTTAAAAAAAAAAAAGAGATTCAAGAAAAACTAATACAAAAAGTATGTCTATATGTTCCCTGTTCTAAAGTATCATCTGGATGCCTGATAACCTGGTGGATCACTTCTCTGAAAAGAACCAGGAATCAAACCAGGGATCTCATATATACAAGGCAGGAACTCCTCCACTGGGCTAAACTGTCTTCTTAGGTTAGTCATCATTTCAGAAAGCTATCTTCCCCCTTTCCCTCAGGAAGTTTAGATTCCTAGAATTTTGCCAGATTCCTACCACTAGTGTTAGTCTTAACTCCTATGTGATTCAGAGCAAAACCATTACATGAAAAGACCAAAAATGTAAGTCTATTTAATGTGTTAATAATAAGCTTAAATAAAAAGAGTAGAAGAATCCTGTGTAGGGAAATTATAAATTACATTGGATAAATAGGTTGCCATATGTTTCAAGCTAAATCACATTGAAAAGGTGCTGATTTCAAGAGGTTGTATGCCTTGCCTATAGTGTCCACATGGCACTAGAGCCCTCAGGAGCATCCCTATTTGTGACAGTTAGAGAGATCTGTCTAAGACATGCATAGGTGTAACTTCAGCCATGACCTCTTAACTCATTTTGAAATTTCTTTGACATAAAATACCTTTTGTATTTAATTTTTCTCCTTTTGGTCAAAGTCATTTTCAACATGCATCACTGGTTGGAGCTTGGTATTAATCCCAGCAGAAAGATGTAGAATAAGTCAAACCAAGTTACAAAGAAGATTCTTAACACAAATCAAAAGGAAATAAAACCCTAGACTAGAAAAATACACAAATTAACTGAATAATCACATCAAGGTAAACAAGCCTAGACACTAACAAAAAATTACAAAGGAAAAAGGAAGACATGGCCTAGTCTAATGAACAAACTAAAAAGTAAAAGGAGATGCAGAAAGTGGAAAAACTAATGAAGATGCCCTAAAATATGTAATGAACTGTCTTAATGACATTAGGTAAGAAATAAAGGATATTAAGAAGGCACTGAGGGAACACACAGAAGAAATCATAACCTGACATAAAAAGATAGCAGATTAGATAGTGATGAAAGGCACAATGTCAGAAATTAAAAACACTCTGGAAGCATGTAACAGGAGATATGAACAGGCCAAGGAAAGTATTAGGGCCTGTAGAGATAGTAGAAGAGATAAAAAGATAGAAAAATTTCAGCAGGGACCCAGCAACTTGACGGACAACATGAAATGCACAAACATATGCATTGTAAGAATCTCAAGGAGACAGTAGAAGGGAAAAGGGACAGAAAGAGTGTCAGAGGAAATAATGGCTGGATATTTCCCAAGTCTGTGAGGGACATGGATGTACATGTCCAGGAAGCACAGTGCACTCCAAGCAGCATGCATCCTAAAAGATCAAGATTGGCACACATGCTTTTCAGATTGTCAAACACTCAAGATAAATAGAATTCTCAAATAAGCAAGAGAAAAGAGATCCATAACATAAGGGAAGCTTGATAAGATTAAGTGTTGAGCGCTCATCTGAAACCATGGACATGAGAAAACAGTGGTAGAACATAGTTATGGTACTAAAAAAAAAACAAAACTACCAGCCACAAATTCTGTATCCATCAATGCTGGCAACTGAGAAAAGAGGGAGAATTCAAACTATTCACAGATAAACAGATATTGAGAGAGTGTGCCGCGTCCTACTCTTCAAGAAATACTAAAGGGAGTTCTGCAGGTTGAAAGGAAAAACAGGAAAGAAAGTGTTGGAGGAGAGTATAGAAAGGAGGATTATGAGTAAAAGTACCTATAAGGGTAAAAAGAGAAATAGAAATAAAATATGACATATATAAACCTAAAGAAAAAATGGCTAATGTAAGTGCTGTCTTGACAGTAATAAAATTGAGTGTTAATGGATTAAAAGCTACAGTCACAGATGCACTTGGAGAAAAATCTAGAATAAAAGGGGGAAATATTAAATGCAAATGGTTTTTATGGCAAAGTGATTTCAAAGTGAGTTGGGAGGTCTTTCTAGAGGTTATACTTATGCATGTCTCAGTAGGATATCACTGTCTGCCACAGTAAACAATGCCTCAAATAAGGATGTTCCTGGGGGTCTAGAGACATCTAGACACTATAGGCAGAGCATACAGCCCCAGGAAATCAGCACCTGTTCAGTGGGCCTTATCTTGGAATATAAAATAACCCATCTCCCCCAATATAACAGTTAGACTCATTTATAATTTTCCTATACATGGTTCTTCTGCTCCTTTTATTTGAATCTATGATTATCACTATACTCATTAAAAATATGTACCAGAGACTTAAATCTTAGTTCTGTTCATTTGCCAGATGAGCCCTGAATCTCAGCAGAGTTGCAGCCAACACCTACTCTCCAATTCATCAGACTCACCCAGCATAACTAACAAAAGGATGATGACGAATTCCCAACACAAAAAGCATAGAGTATCTGCAAAGGCAAACAAGACAGTTCCATTTTTCTTCCCCATGGGATCTAAGCCCCCTCTCAATCAGAATCAGAGTGTTTATCACCATCCCTTAATCCTCAAGATTGAAGAATGATCAAACATAAGGGGAGATTGCAACTCTGGACTAAATCTGAATTATTATTCTAGCAATGGAAGAACCTGTTATATTGTTATAAAGACAGTGATCACAAGAGGTTCTGAGGGGAAAGAGGGGGAACAATAAGTGTAACATGGGACATATTTGAGACATTGGAATCATTTTGCATGATATTGCAATGATGGATATGGGCCATTAAACATTCTGTCAAAATCTATAAAATCGTGTGGTACAACATGCAAAATGTAATGTAAAGTATAAACCACGGTTATTATCATTCCTTCACAATGTGGTCATCAAGTATAACAAATCTACTACACTAACGAAAGAACTTGTTAAAGGTGGAACATGTGGGAGGAGTAGGGGGTGGGCTATACTGGAATCCCTTATGTTTTTGATGTAACATTTATGCAATCTAAAACTCCTTAAAAACAAAGAAAAAATTATTTAAAAAGGCACAGACTGACAGAAGGAATAAGGAAATAAGATCTATCTATATGTAGTCAACAAGAACCGCACCGTAGACCCAGGGACACAGGGAGTTTACTAGTGTAAGGTTGGAAAATGAGTTTATGTGCAAAAATAACCGATACAGTGCAGAAGTAGCCATACTAATACTGTACAAAGTAAACATTAAATGCAAAGTCATTGTAAGAGACAAAGGACACTATATATTAATTAAAGTTGTAATCTATCTAGAAAAATTACAATCATAAATATGTATACACTTAATCAGGTGACCCAAAATACAAGAGGCAAACACTGGCAAAAATAAGGGGAGAAAGAGATGCCTCTACAATCATAGTGGAGGACATTGTTACACCATTATCACCATTTGACAGAATATCTTGAGGGTTAATGAAGAAACAGGAACTTTGAATAATACATTAGAGGAAGTAGACCTAATAGACATATAAAGAACATTACATTCAAACACAGCAGGATATGCATTTGTCCTGAGTGCACATGAATCATTCTCCAGGATAGACATGCTAGGTCACAGAACAGGTCTCAATGAATTTAAAAAGACTGAAATTATACAAGGTAATTTCACTGACTGTAAGTGAGTGAAGCTGGAAATTAATAAGCGACAGAGAAGCAGAATAGGCACAAAGTTATGGAAGTTAAACAACACACTCTTTAACAGTTAATGGGTCAAGGAGGAAATTGCAAAAATAGTCAGTATCTACTTTAAAATGAATGAAAGTGAGAGCACAACATATCAAAACTTATGGTATTCAGATAAAGCAGTGTTGAGAGTAAAATTTATAGTCATAAATATTTATATTATAAAGGAAGAAAGAGCTAATATCAGAGACCTAACTATACACCTTGAGGAAATAGAAAAAAAAAAACACTAAAAAACTAATTCCAAAGCAAGTAAAAAAATAAAAAGGAAATAACAAAGATTAGAGCAGAACTAAGTGAAATTGATCATAAAAATACTGGAAAATTTTAACAAAACCAAAGGTGTTTCTTTGAGAAGATTAATAAAATTGACAAAACTTTAGCTAGAGCAAAATGAAAAAAGTAAGAAGATGCAAAAAATAAAATAAATATCAAGAAAGTGGATAGCATCACTGATCTCACAGAAATAAAGAGTAACATAAAAGGATACTTTGAAAAATTGTATGGAAACAATTTGGATAACTTATATGAAATGGACCAATCTCTAGAAACACACAAGCAACCTACATTGAAGAAAGAAGAAATAGAAGAATAAAAAGACAAATTAAAAGTAATAAAATTGAATTAGTCAGCAAAAACCTCTCAACCAAGAAAAGCATAGAAGAAGATGGCTTTCTGGATGATTCTACCAATCATTCCAGAAAGAACTAACACAAATCCTGCTTAAACTCTTCCAAAAAATACAAGTGGAGGGAACATTACTTAACTCATACTGTGATACCAACATCACCCTATACCAAAGCCACATGAAGACACCACAAAAAAAGAAAACTGAGGAACAATCTCTTTAATGAATTTAGATGTTAAAGTCTTCCACAAAATACTTCCTAAACATATTCAAAATCACATCAAATGAATTATACATCATGATCAAGTGGTTTTTATCAAAGATATGCAAGAATGGTTCAATATAAAAAAAAAATCAATGTGATATGCCATGCTAACCAATCAAAAATTTTTAAAAAACACATGATCATTTCTATTTGTGCAGAAACATGATTTGACAAGATACAGTATTCTTTCTTGATAAAAACACTTCAAAAGATAGGAATAGAAGGAATCTTCCTCAACATGATAAAGGATATACATGAGAAACCCACAGCTAACATCATACTCAGAGATGAGATGCTAAAGACTTTCTCTCTAAGATCAGGAACAAAGCAAGGATGCCCACTCTCATCCTTCTTATTAAAACTTTTGTTAGAATTACTTGTTTTAGAACTTAGGCAAGAAAAAGAAATAAAAGAAATCTAAATAGGAAAGGAAGAAATAAAATTTTAACTAAATGCAGATTACATGATGCTATACATAGAAAACCCTGAAAATTTGACAACAAAACTTCTAGAGCTGATAACTGAGTCAGTTAAGGGGCAGGATATAAGATCAACAGGCAAAAGTTATTACTATTTTTGTATACTATTAATGAGCAATCAGATGAGGAAATCAATTTTTAAAATTCCATTTACAATAGCAACTAAAACTATCAAATATCAAGGAATAATCTTAAGTAAGGAAGTGAAGGACATGTACACAGAAAACTATATAACATTGTTAATGAAAATCAAAGAAGACGTAAATAAATGGAAGAATAATCCATGTCCATAGATTGGAAGACTAAAGATCTTTAAATTATCTGTCCTACCCAAATTGATTTTCTAATTTAATGCAATCTTAATAAAAAGTACAATAGCATTTTTTACTGAATGGGACAAGCCACTTATGAAATTTACATGCAAGGGAAAGCATCCCTGAATAGTCAAAAACTTATTGAAAAGAAAAATAAAATTGGAGGACTCATGCTACTTGACTTTAAAACATTGTACAAAGCTACAGTGGTCAAAAAATGCATAATATTCACATAAAGGATAGATACACTGACCAATGGGACAAAACTGAGAGTTCTGTTATTGATTCAAAGGTATACAGACAGCTAACATTCAATAAGGCCACCAAGCACACCCAATTGAGACAAAATTGCCTCTTTAACAAACAGTCATGGGAGAAATGAATATCCATTTCCAAATGAATGAGAGAGGACCACCATCTCACACCCTATATAAAAGTTAACTCAAAATAGATCAAAGACATTAATATATGAACCAAACCATTAAGCTACTAGAAGATACTGTAGTGAAGTATCTATGAGATCTGGTAGTACAAAGTGGTTTCATAAAATTTACACCTAAAGGGGAATCAATGAAAGAAAATATAGGTAAGTGGTACCTCCTCAAAATTAAAAACTTTTGTGCCTCAAAGGAATTTGTCAAGAAAGTGAAAAAGCATCCTATTCAACGGGAGAAATTATTTGGGAACCAGTTATCTGATAAGGGCTTGATATCTAGCATATATATAAAAAAAAATCCTACATGTAAACAATAAGAAAAACAACCAATTTTGAAAATGGGGAAGAGATTTGAACAGACAGTTTTTCAAAATGGAAATACAAATGGCTAATAAGCACATGAAAAATGCTCAACATCACTAGCTATTAAGGAAATGCAAATCAAAACTATAATGAAATAATATCTTACACCTAGTAGACAGATATTTTTTTAAAAAAACCAGAAAACTACATGTGTTGGAGAGGATGAGGAGGAAAGGGAAAACTCATCCAACACTGGTGGGAATGTAGAATGGTGTAGCCATTGTGGAGGACAGTTTGGCCTTTCCTCAGGAAGCTAACTATAGAATTGCCATATGATCCACAATCCCACAACTAAGTATATTCCCAGAAGAATTGAAAGCAGGTACACAAACAGGTATATGCACAACAATGTTCTTAATGGCATTATTTACTTTTGCTGAAAGTTGGAAGCAACCCAAGTGTCTATCAACAGATGAATGGATAAGCAAAATGTAGTATATACATGCAATGCAGTATGACACAGCTGTGAGAAGGAATGAAGTAATGACTCAGATGACAACATGGCTGATTCTTGGAGATGTCATGTTGAGTGAAGTAAGCCAGTCACTAAAGAACAAACATTGAATGGTCTCACTGACATGATCTAAGCATATTTTTCAGACACATATACATACATTTTTTTGTGTGTGTGTGTGGTAGGCAGTAGTTTATTTTTATTTTTTTTAAAGATACTTAGATTACATAAAAGTTACACAAAAAAATATAGGTATTCCCATAAACCCCAACTCCCACACCTCCCACGACCTCCCACATAAACATCCTTCTTTAGTGTGGCACATTAATTGCAAATGATAAACACATCCTGGGGATTTGCCATTAAGCATGGATCATAGTTCACATTGTAGACCATACTCTCTCCCACACCGTTCTGCATGTTATATGATGATATAAAATGGCCTATATCTGTTGTTGCAATGTCACTCAGGACAATTACCAAGTCCCAAGAAAGCCCCTGTATTACAACTGATTTTCCCTCTCCCTGCCCACAGAGCCTCCAGTGGCCACTAGCTCCACATCAATGTTGTAATTTCTTCCATTGCTTGAATCATAATATGTCTATAGTAGAATACTGGTAAGTCCACTCGAGTCCATAGTTCCTCCCCATATCCTTAGGAGTCTGGGAAGGTGATGTACACTCCACCTCCAATTGAGAGGGTCTTATAGTTCATGGGGAAGGTGGATGGGATTATCCTGCCTGCAGCTGCAGACTCTCTCCTTTCCATGGGTTGGCCATTGTTTATCATCATCTCTCCACCAGTTGTCCTGGGTGAGTCCAATGAGCTGTAGGATAGGAACTGCTGCTCCACAGAGGTTCTGGGCCCAGCTGGCACATGAACAGCCCAAATACTCAAGTCTCTGGATGTACACCTACAAACTCCAGCACCAAGTATAGGTTTGAATAGAAAGGACAGAAGAGCCATGTGCAGGGAAGACATAGTTGAGTCCAACTTTGTCACTCTCAGGAGCACAAACCCCAAAGTATGGCCCACTTGTAAGGCACTAAACCCCAGAACTATCCTCCCTGACATAGGACAGAAAATGGAGAGATCCTGAGATTGGAATTATGAATTTTCCAATTCATAATTTCCTCAGGAGCACCACTATTTGGGGTGATATCCACTTTGGAATTCTAAGAGATCCTACTGAGATGTATGTAAGCGTTACCTCTGGGATGAACTCCCGACTCACTTTGAAGTTTCTTAGCCCTATTTTTTCTTTTTCCAGTCACATTGCCAGTTCGTGCTTGGTAGCAATCCTTCAGTGCCAGGGTGGCTCATTCCCAGGAGTCAAGTCCCATGCTGGGAGGAAGGTAATGCATTCATATGCTGAGTTTGGCTTAGAGAGAGCCCACATTTGAGCAACAAGGAGGCTCTCAGGAGGCAACACTTACGCACCCCATAACAATAGGCTAAGTTTCAGTTTCAAGAGCAAAGACTCAAAAGGCTAGTCATCACTATCAAGGGCCCATCAGTGGATCATCCTCCCTTGCCAGTCACTTTTCCTGCACTTGAGGGACTGTTGCTGCTCCCTTAGAGAATGTAGGAGACCTCTCCTGGATGGGAATTCAGTATTCTCTCATTTATTGAGTGATTTTCTACCCACTGTGACAATGCCCCATGAACGTTTGAACATTTTTATATACCTTATATTTATGCTTAGGTGAACTTCCTTCCATGCATTCCCCATCCCTGACACCCCACACCAACGATCCTCCCCCACCCCAGTTGTAAACTTTCTGTGATCCAAACCTTCTTCAAAGATGAAACCATTACAAAAGCTGAATGCAATTAATAGGAAAATGAAATAATAATGATAAGTTTAAATGTAAGAGACAAAATACATTATTTTTTAAAAAATATTAAAATTAAAAGATTGGGAAATTAGAAAAAGAGAAAAATATTAAAAATTTTTTGACCTTTTGTCTTCCAACACTGCAATATCTGGTGTTCAGTCTGTACTGTGGCACCTTCCCCCTCTCATTCTCCAGTGTCTCATTATTTTTCATTTTGTTTTCAAAGAAGTTTTAAGTCACAGCAAAGTCACACACAGAACACAGGAGACTCTCATATACCCAACATCCTCCCCTTTTTCTCGCCCCCCAATATAAATACCTTTTTTTATGTGAATGGTAGCATTGTTATAACTGCTATACAAGTAGTGAAACATAGCTACTAAACATCGTCAAAGATTTACAATATGGTTTACATTTTAGACTCTACACTTTTATAAATTTTGATGGTATTTACCATGTCCTGTGTTCATCACTGTATGGTAATGAAGAACATTTCCACTGACCACAAAATAGCCGTGTTTGATCTATTGCATTCCCCACAACCCATTCCCCCGGGGGCCCACAACGACCCCTGGCTTAACTCATTGAATGACTAGATTCATAGTTACATGCAACAAGAGGTCTGGACACACTGTTTTTTTCTCCCCTATTAGGAGCTTCACTTGCTCTTGAGAGACTCCTTTCTGTATATTTCTGAACAAATAGGTCCTCCCAAAGATGGGAGTCCAACTTGTTTCCGCTCATTAAGAGGGTCTCCGCCCACTGATACAACACATTATGACAGAATGAACACTCACACATTTCCTAGAAGCCTGCTCCAGGGGTGCCCTGTCCTGCATGCACCCCCAACCAGCACCATAAATCAGTGATGCTTCCTTGTCTTATTGCCATAAGAGCATTCCCACCTCTGTATTTTCAGCCTCATAACCACAAATCCCCATTGTTCACCTGGTCCCTCTCCCAAACCTTCCCCCAGTATCCTGGACCTCTAACCCACCCTTCCCAATCTACCCATCTGTCAACCCTGAACCACCAAACCCATTAATATCACTACCCTCCTGTCTTATCCCTTCAATATGCAACTACACTCTATCATTTAACAGATTCCATCTGTATGGGTGATGGCTCACAACCTCCTTCTCTTCTATGTCTATTTCTTGTAAACCTATCTTAGAGACAATAGCTCTCTGAGACTGCTCAATTAACTTAATTCATATCAGTGAAGTCATGTACTGTTCATCCTTCAATGCCTAGCTTGATTCACTCAACATAATGTATTCAAATTTCATCCATTCATCTGCTGATGGGCACATGAGTTGACTCCAACTTTTGGCAATAGTGAACAATGCCACTATGAACATTGGGGTGCATTCTGTTCATGTCTTTGCTTTCAATTCTTCAGGGTATATACCCAACAGTGGAATTGTTGGATCATATGGAAGTTCTATAGTTAGTTTTTTGAGGAACCACCAAAATGTTCCCCATAGTGGCTGTGCCATTCTACAATCCCACCAGCAGTGGATGAGGGTTCCTATTTCTCCACATCCTCACCAACACTTATAGTCTGCTGTTCTTTTTTAATAGACGCCATTCTAATTGGTGAAAGATGGAATCTCACTGTAGTTTTGATTTGTATTTTCCTAATAGCTATCGATGTTGAGCATCTTTTCATGTGCTTTTTAGCCATTTGTATTTCTTCCTTGTAGAAGTGTCAATTCAGGTCACTTCCATTTTTTTAAATGGGTTGTTTGTCTTTCTGTTTCTGAGGTATAGGTTTTCTTTATATATGCAGGATATGAGGCTCATATAAGATATATGATGGGGGACCAAGATGGCGTCGATCTAGGTGGTTACTCATGGTTCAGATCTCCCGGGACGGCTGACTGTGGACGCAGGTCCCGCCCGAGGGTCTGTGCTGTGGGCGCGCGGAGTGGGAGCCTTGGGTCGTTTAGCAGCTGGCGGATCCATGGCGTGGAGTGATCGGTGGAGATTCGTGAGTTCTGGGCCT